>JALBCR010001060.1:0-132114 GCA_030710515.1 Abscondita cerata
CAGTGTACTTCGTTCAGTTACGTATTGCTCAATTATTTAGATTTTGTTAGAATTTGTAATATTGCAAAAATTGCATTTTAAATAACGCATTTTTCTAGAATATTTAATTAATATTTCTTAAACCTATGCAACTTTAATGAAAAAAAAATGTTTCTAATATTTCTTTACTTTTAAAAATATTGTCCCACAAGTAATAGTCCAGATAAGGTAATTACGTGACTTTCATTTAAGAAAATTTTATTGAATAGTATTTCAAACTCCCGAAAACATACGCCTTGCCTGCGGCTAGGTCTACAAACTTTTCTACGCGCGGAACTTCTCTAATTCATTTTATTATAGAAACATACTATCTTTGTGAAAATTTACACCAATTTCTCAAGCACGTTAATATTCTTTAAGATATTTCGCAAAGCAAACTTGCATTAATTTAGTAACAGCACATTGTCATAGTTTATAATGTATGTAGTAGGTAAGTGATTACATTTTTAATCAAGCTTGCATTTTTACAGTAGGTCACCATTACACATCATTAATTATTAATTTACTTTAAATGTTAAAACGTTTAATATACAATTTAAAATGTATAAATACTCGGTTAAAATTTAAAATAAATATCATTCAACGTTAGTTGTTGGTGACTGCCAATACCATAGATTCTGGTACCGTTTAGGTACTGAATACCTTGGCTAGTGGCTTTTATTCAATCTTCAAATTTTGTATAAACGTATATGCTACTATAATGAAAGATTTAGATAAAGGATTTTTTACTTGTGTTTTTTTTTTGGTTGGTATTAACTACTTATACTTGGCAATTTGTGAAATTCCAAATTTTCTAAAAATTACTTGATATGTAAAATTTTGGCTTAAGGGGATTTAATTGTGTAGAATAAAGATTGAAATTTAATATGTTCTTACTTTTCAAATGTTTTCAACACTTCTTTATTTTCGTGTTCTTTATTTTCTGGACAGTTTAATTGCAGCATTCCTTTTTCTTTATTATTCGTTTATATTTATTAATCACTATTCATTTTATTTTCTCACATTTTTGTTTATTTATTTAATAAAAATAATCGCATTCCCTAATCTAATTTAACTTTAAACTTTTTCAGTGCTTCAATTCTCAATCAACATTCTATCCTCATGTTCTTCATAATTATCAAACTTTAATCTTCCTCCTTATCATCACATTTAAATTTTCCTATAACTGCATTATTTACTAATTTAATACTTGTATTGTTGAAACAAAAAACGTTTGATTTTCAAGATTTTAGTTCTTATGAAGCCTCTTACGATAGGTGGCTACGGTCACCATTTCGACACGGTCAAATCTCATAAGACGATTTTTGTTTTAACAATGACTCCAGCCGTGGTAGTCTCATTTCTTTTAATCCTTTTATTATTTGCTGTAAGTATATTTAAGTTTTTATTGGCATTATCCTCTTCTTGAATTTTTCAAGATATTTATCCACCACTTCTCCTTTTTAAGGGATACCTCAATCCTGGATCAACCATAGTCAAAAGTTTAATATCTTCAAACTTAATGTAACGTCAGAAAAGTAAAAAGCTAGTAAACGTGAATTTTATCGTAACACATGATATCCCTCATCTTTCTTTGTTTAGTTTCACTCCTAAAATGTTTCTAAGAACATATCTTTAAATTCTTCAAATCATGTAAATCTATCTTCAAAACTCTGGAACCATATTATAGCATCTTCTTTAATGGCCGTGGGTATCACTCTCTTAGGCATGTCACTGTTCCGAATTTTCTAAACATTCCTTTCCAGATTGTTGATGTACACCCTTGGATTGATTTACATTATCAATTTTTCTTAACTTTTTCATTTTCTTCAATTCTACTCAATTGTTGTTCCATTTTTCTTTGTATTTCTCTAAGTTGCTATTTACTATTTTATTTTAAGGTTCACTTTCTTGTAAAAGTATACATTGTTCTCGTTTTAGATCTTGAATTCCATTTCAAAAGTTCTTCTTTTAACTCATTTGTTGTATTTTAGTTCTCTTCCATTCTTTGTATATTTGCCTTTCTTGTATTCTTTAATCTCTTGCATCATTTTCCCTATAATTTTGTCAATATTGCGATATAACTTTAAAATTAGTACAGTTACTGAGTGCACATTTTAAAAATATTTTTGATTGTACGGGATGTTTTAAACAGTTGTGGCAGCATAAGCTTACACTTTCTTAAGTGAAACATACTATATTTTCTTCAAGGTTTGAAAGATCTCATCGTGAGCATTCAAAAATATAACATGTCAATGTATAGTATTTTAGAAGATATAGCTAATTGTTAATAAAAATAACGTCTATTTAACGCTCTGTTATAAAGTACCTTGAAATAATTTGACATTTTTTTGTATTAAAATATTATTTTCATGTTTATTTGCCGTGTTTAAAGTCTGTATACTATTGGCGCGGAGTAATAAATCATAATTGCTTGAAATAATTCTTTATTTTCTTGTGAAAACGGTACTTCTACGGTTAAGTAAAAACCAATAAATTCTAACCAAAATACGATCATTGTGCCGCTCTTGCAGCATATCGACCCATCTAGGGTCTGAGAACAATAGTTTAATCTGTGTAAACACGTTGCCATCAGCCCAGGTACTGACGAAACGAGAATCATAGCCGTAGATGTGGGTATTATACCAAGATACAAAAATAATGGTATATAATACGTAAGAAGTAAAATTTGTAATGTGATCTACTATACAAATAAAATAAATAACATATAAATAATATATGACATAAATATAAAATAAAATAGTAATGCAGATATCGTCAGTACATTTATTACAATTACAATTAATTTGCGGGGACCGATTTTTAGGCATCAAAAGTAAATTTGGCTCAATTATAAAATTATGTGGTTGTCATGGAAACTTATCAAAATGAATAGATAAAAGTAACAGGCATAAAAATGTTCATTTAAATAACAAGACATTAGTAGGTAAAATAGGTATATTTAAAAATAACTGACAATACTCACTCATGGTTACAATAAATGGTGTTTAGAGAGTAGAACACTGTTTCAGGCACATTACGCTTGGTCATTTAACTTTCTTCCTCGTCTGAAATTTCCATTTCGGAATCAGAATCGCTGTCTTGTGTGTTTACTGATATAATAATTGGCTCCAATGTTATCTCTACTAAATTATCCAGTTGCCAACATTTGTCTTCTTCCTTAACGACATGAGATACACAGTTCTTCCATCTTTCAGGTGTTACTTTGTTTAATGCATTTTCCAGAAGTTTTTCACGTCGTCGAGTTTAAAAGTGGTATTGTTACGAGCGACGTCACCTTTACTTGAGCCCAAACCAACTCTATAGGATTCAGCTCACAATGGTAAGGTGGTAAACGCAGTACTTCAATGCCCCGATTCTTTGCCATTTCGTCAATAACATGACGTATATACTTATTCTTATGAACTTTAACAATATCCAATAATTCTCTTTTCACCATGTCATCCTCAAAAGTTATATTCTTAACAGATAACCAATCTATAATTTCTGCTTTCCTCCAAGCGCTGGTAGGTAAATTTTCGTATCTTCGTGAGTGGTAGCTGGCGTTGTCCATAACTATTATAGATCCTTGGGGTATCAAATCTAGCATCTGCTCAAAATATTCTTCAAACACATTAGCATTCATGTCTTCGTGGTAGTCGCCAGTTTTCTTTGATTCGAATTCTAACAAACCACCATCTACAAAGCCATCTTCATTGCCAATATGAGTAATAATTAACCGTGTTCCTTTCCCAGAAGGCGGTCGAAATCCTGTCGATAGCCCTTCTATAAATCCTTGTCGAGCACTCGTAACGGTATTATCATGCCATGTTTTTACGGTATGTCCTGCATTGATCCAGGTTTCATCCAAATAGAATATACGCCTGCCTTCACGCCTATATTTTCTTATTTCCCGAAGATAATTTCTCCTCCATGTAATAATCTCTTGTTTTTCAATTAAAACGGATCTTCTATTTATCTTCTCCCAAGTAAACTTCAACTTGCGAAGAAGTTTCCACAGTGTTCTACGACTCATTTGGGGTAGATTTTCATCCTCATTTACTGCTAGTAAAATCTTATCGATTGTAGGAATCTCTTTCCGTAAGTAGAACGAGTGAACCTTTCTACGGACAGAATTCCTCATTGCATCATCTAATTCCATCGGGCGCCGACCAGGAGATGGAAGTGGGTGAAGCACTTGTCCCAAATTTTTCTTTCCTCACTAGTTTATAAATGGTGGATTTTGATATTCCCGTCATTGCAGAACATAATCCTACAATATCATCGACACTTTTTGCAGGGTGTTGACATCGAACAGCGTCATGCACATTTAAAATTATAATTTTTTCATTAGCAGATAACGCACCACTTTTAACACGTTTTGCTGGTGAAAAGTTTTCCATTTCAAAATTATTTGCACTAACACACAAACAAACAAACAAGCCGATTCATTGCTAATAACAAACTAAACATATTTTTCATTTAGAAAGTATACGAAGCCCTTCGGTCAAACAACTAATTATCTGTAATCTTTCGCAGAAATTACAACCCGTCTGCCGTAATGACTGCGCTAACGACCCCACTTTACCTGATGATAGATAATCCAACACACATTTTGACGCTAAAGAATAATTGTTTTAAAATTACTTTATTTAGCTATATCGATTCTTAATTGTAATAATAAGAAACAAACCACATAATAGTAAATAATTTTTTTGAAATATTCCACAGTTTAATAAGATACAAATAGATTCATAACTTTTGTAAAACTCAGTATACGTACCTATATAAAATTAAAATTTAAAATAGACAAATTGAGAAACGACACATTTGTCATTTATCGATTTTAGAGTTTAATTTTATATTCAAATACTGTGTTTTACAAAAGTTTTGTATCTATTTATATCTTATTAAACGGTGGAATATTGCTGAATTAAATTATTTACTATGAAAAATAGATTCCACAAAGTAAGGATTGAAACAATAAAAGAAACCACATAATAATTCATATCAAGGTAGATTTTACTATTATAATATATTTACCTACTAAAAATATGATTTTCCAAACGTATCAGGTACCTACGCCACTGCAATACGGGAGATTCGATAATTTTGACAGGTTTATTACTCCGCGCCAATAGTATACTGAGTATAGTATTAATTACTTTTATTAATAGAAACTTCGTTAATACAGGACGAAGGAAAATGCAAACAAAGCAATATCACAAATTTTTAAAATCTATCTTCATTTTTATTAATATTTTATTATTTACACTATAATAAAATGAAAGGAAGAAATAAAAAAAGAAAAACTTATAACCTTTTCTTTTTTTGGCTCGCCCCAACCAGATAAATCATTTAATTTAAATTTAATTAAAATAATAAAAAAAAAAAATTTTATTATTAAAAAAAAAAATTTTTTTTTCCCACCAAACAAAATATTGCATTACATTTTTTCCTTGTTTCCCCCCTCTTTCGACCTTATCGACATGATCTCTTTCTATGAGAATACGTTAAACAACTAGTTTAGCAAACATTCTGCCATAACTGCGTTGCAAAGAATTACATCCTCGTTTTTAAAATGAATTGAGAAATGCATGAAACCGAATGGTTGAACGTTTGTTGTGAATTTGTTTTTTTTAGAAAAAAAGTTATTATTTTGTAATGTAAGTTCTTTAATTCTTTAAATTCTGGTTCAAAAAATACTATTATTGATGAGTTAATGATTTTATAAAAATATTGGTTTCAACATAATTTCGAATATCTATTTTGAAGTATGTTGCCCTCAGTTGATAATACTAAATTAGGAAACATATATTTTCGATGACAAATTATAAAAATTCGAATGCTTTAGAAAACCGAAAACGTACAAGAAATTTTATGTAAAAATTGAAGATACCTTAATTTTTGCATGTAAACTATTTTTTTCGGTTTTTATGAATTATTTACCATTTTTATTAACTTATATCTTACATCTTCTATATTATTTAAAAGCTAATTAATTGCACTAAAAATTCCTAAAAAAGACATAGGATGATTCATTTAAGAATTTTGAAACGTTACTTGGCTTTCCACAACGGTGTTATCCTCCAATGTAGAAATTTGCGCCACCCTTTATGTTTTGGTTTAACTGTATTTCCTCTACTTCTTAATGTTTTGTCTTTTCAAGCCTATCTCCTACCCTGTGGCTTTTTTTTCTACTACATTATTGATTTCGTCTTGTTCTCCTTCAATGATTGCCATTTTGTTTCTGTTTCTTGTTCTGTATTCATTTCAATTTTACAATTACTAAACAACCCATGTTGTTGATCAATTTGCAAATATTTATCAATATTAGTTACTGGTTTCAATCGTGGTTTGTTTACAGTAATGCATTTTACTTAAATATTATTAATGTTTAAGCACACAAAGTTTGTTTTAATTCAACAGTGAATCTGGTTTCGTGCCCACGTTGGGCGCTAATAAATTTTGCAATATTTGGGCATATTAATTATGCTCTTTGTTTTTTATAAACATTGCCCGAAATAAATTCAACCGGCTACCAACTAAGTAACTGCAGATTATTTGTCAACTGACTCTTACATTCTCAGGTTTTAGAACATTACGCACTACTGTAGGGATGACTTGATTCATTACTAATAGGAAATAAACTTGATTTTATCCATAACAGACTAAATTTTAATTTTATTTATACAAATTCTATCATCTTTATTACCATGACTAGCGTGACATGATGAGATGTAGACATGACGGATCAGACTAACCACGAGAGGATGATTTGCGGGAAACAGAATAAGATGAGTCAAGGAGTAACTGTTTTTAAGTTTGACTATTATTGTTTTCACTCGTAGCAAGTTGATGTTCTTTTTTTCTTTCACTTCTACCAAGTCCCAGGCAATTTCTTTTCTGTAAATTAAAGCAATTACATTTTTTTAATAAGTTTTATCTCAGCTGCTTTCATTTCATGATGAGCAAATTGAGCACACTAATCGACGCCCCCGATGGCTATATTACATTAAAAACTTCTTTTTCATTTAATTTTAAAGCGTTGTTTGACGACATAGATAAACGAGGCTTCTTCATATTTTGGATCCAGGATACGGTTCTGGTTATTTTTGGATAACTGTTGCTTCTAGCCATATATTTTGAAACTTAATTTTTTACTGCAATTGTCACTGTGATTGTTTTCTTCCTCTTGAGCTTCGTCAAGAGATCCGCACAAGGTCAGTTGCTCTCTTCCTTTAGCCTGGATGGTTTCTCTCACCGTTTACATTGAGGCAGCTCAGACATAGTACATCCGTGGAATTGTCAATACTTTCAGAGGTGCCACACGGGATTTTGCTTAGAGTAGGGTAACAGAGGTGAACTCGGGTGCCAAGCCTTCAAGTTATTATCAGGAAAACAGGATTTCACTAGCGAAAATAACTCAGCGACGTATTTGTCACCGGTGACGCCAAGGGATTCCAATGCATGTAAGTAAATAGTGTATAGACCAACTTTTCCTTTTTCAGCTGTTATCTAGATAATAATGTATAGAAACTCTTGAACGTAGACTTTAACTAGGAGTGATTCTCTGGAAAAGCTGAGTTCAAGGGCGTCCACTGCTTTCTCGTAGTTTGTTGGGGTCTGACTGAGGATAACAGTTTACAACTTCTGCTGCTCGAGATCCCTTTTCCATTGACTGTGAGAGGTACTGGAACTTGTCACTGCTGTTGAGATTTGCATGTTCATGTATCTTTGAGAACTGAGCCCCGCATCTCAGCCATTCGTTCACATCATCGTTAAACTTTTTTATTTCAATTTTAGGAAGTCGATAGGTACGTTGTTGTTTTTTCTTAGCGGATTGATAGCTGACAACACTGTTGGTAGAAGATGTTCCACATCCGCGTGCACGGAGCGGCTGAAAATGGTCTGACAGGGATATACTTCGTATCGTAGCTACTGATTTTTTTATGCTCTTTGTATTCAACTTCTTTAGTAACGTTATCTACCACCAGATTAGTTGTCGAGACGCGCGACCAGAACGAACGAACAAAACTCTCAATACTATAAAGATCCCAGATAGGAGGACGCTGTCGCCAGACATCCCGCTCGGCTGTGGACGATGGTCTCGGCCCCAGTAGTCACGATTCTGTATTACAAGTTGGCAACAATCTGTACAACAATGTATGCAGACGCTGGCCAAAAGGCTCCTGACTTACACAGTACGAGTGGTGCCCTGGCGGTTCGGGCCCACGCGGCCTGGGACTGATACGGTGATCCGAATGTCACGGGATTAAAAATAAAGATCTGTAACCGGAACTTTGTGCTGGCTGTGACGACCCAAGTTCTGCGGACTTAGAAGACGTGGCAGCCATGATTTATCATTGATAGATCCCTGGCAAACTGGCCTCGACTTTGAACTGTCGAGTCGGTTGACCCGTACCAGATCCCCAGGCGATTGCACGGTAAGCCTTTCGGTTCTAGAAATTGGGTATCACGTTAGCGTGAGCCTAGAAATAGGGCCCTTGACTCCTGCGGTTGGTGGTAAGTTTGGAGATTCGGAGCCTGTCCGGCTGCATCGATTGTCCTCGGCCACAGTAGCCAGGTAGTGGGTCAGTGGTTGTAATTATTGAACCGACACTCAAGACCTTAAGTGGAGGGTTTGCAAGTGCCGTTCATTCGCATCTCCTCATCATACATATATAATACCTACGTTATTATATTATCGGGTAATACACACATCCACCTAGAGCGATGTTTTGGCCCCGCAACATCAAAACCGAGTACATGCCGGTAGTACTTAAGTATTAGCGTGTTGCCACAGCGGCACCTTTACCGGATTCAGCTGGGAGTGGATCAGAAAGATCTCGCTAACGTGCGCTTAGTACCCGAACTTTATTGGTTTGGATCTGAGTGTGCCTCGAACCCGCTGGTTCCAAAACTGGGCTTGGCATTGCCAGGTTGGCGGGTTGAGTTGGCTAGTGATGTTATACTTAGTTGCATATTGGTAGAGTATAAGAAACGAAGGCATTTGTTGCTTGATTGCCGTTATACAATTGACATTCCCAGAAGAAACGCTAGAAACACTGGCAGCAGACAGAGGAGGACTTCGAGTACGAGAAGCTTGAAGATCCTTGTCTCTGTTCTGGCTGCTTGATGCTTAATCGGGCATTCTGATCTAGAGTTGTTGACCCAGGCGCTGTGGTCCTAGTGGCGCGCAAATTTAGAATAGAGCTATTAGAAAGTGGGGAGCCCTTGAGGTCAAGCATAACCTGACCAAAACAATCGAGGTGAAGTTGCAGACTTCATGCCCGGGTCTCTATACGCAGCTCTGTGGCTTTCCCGGTACTTTAACGTCGGTGACTACAGACAACTGCGGATAGAGCTGGGCTGTTTGTCTGTGGTGTACCCAGAGGATGACCGTCAAACCTCGGCTTGCATGCTTGCATGAAAGTCGGGGTTTCCTTGATAACCTGAATTCCTTAACGGCTTACTTACGTTCAGTCTATTACAACGGCGCCCGCATGGGATCCATCACATAGCTATCCGGTTGTCGTCCATGCGCGTGGGGCTCTGTCTTAAATGGGAGCTCTGCTTCGACCCCCGTCGACCAGGGTTGGATTCGTAGTGGTTGTGGTATGGCGCCTTAGAGGAGGGTTGTTACGTGGAAGCCTGGTCCGGCTGCTCTGCGGCGCTGGGGTTCGCCCGTGCGACCGCCAACATGTGGGGCCGCTTGCGGTCCAAGTCAATAGGCGCAGAAAAGCACGGGATTACTATAATTTCAAAACTCCACTAACTACCAGCTAAGCTTTCATTTCGTCATCCCATTCATTCAGAGAATTGGATTCCTTATTTTAAACAAACAATATTTGTCAATATAAACGTTTATTCTTTACTAATTCATTTACATACCCTAAAGGCTTTTTAGTGATTTTAATAAAACTCTAAAAAATAAATTTAGTCGTTACAATTTTTGGAATTATTTCATTTAAATTGTCATTGTAAATGACATTGTAAATGTTCATTTACTTAAATGCAATGATTGATTAATTACTACAGTAAAACCTCTAAATAGCGGTCACTAAAATTTGCTGTAAAACTGATCGGTATATGGAGGTAGCCGTTATTGAGAAAAAAAAATTATTTCTATGCGTTGTTTCTTAAATTTTATGGAACATAATACTGTTTGCTATAGGGTACTATATATCTGCATTAAAAAATAACTATAAATGTGATGATGCAATATTAAATAATTAGACGATATAATAATGGAAGAGTTATACATATTGTAATGTAACCCAGGTACTTGCAAAAGCAAGATTTAAATAGCCCGCCAGAATACAAAGCGCGTTTGGCTGGTCGCAAGTGAAAAGTGACATTTAATTTAGAACATAACACTTCCCGCTAGTTTATTCGATGATCACGTTATATAACGTTGTAGTAGACAGACAGATTTACATAAAACCCAAACGTGGGGATTAATGAATTTATTAGAATGGTAACAAAAATAATAAGTCCGACATAACACAAACAAAACAGAATCATACCAGTAAGAGTCCATCGGGTTCCAGATCAAATTTTTAATTTGATCAACCGATTTAAAAAATTAGAGGTCCTCGTACACAAATATAAAACCAAAAACACAGAGGTGTCGTTAATCAGGAATAATGTAATCTAGCCCATTTTCACACACAATGCGATTAAAATTGAAGAACGTGTCAAACCTGTTGGTTTGCAAGGTGGGTCGACAGTGGCCCTATTTTTGGGTTCGCACTACGAATGTTTTTAAGAACTTGGGGAAGAATCAGAAAGAGAAGTACAAATTTCAGCCATTGTAATTCTACTTATAAAGATTCAGTTTCACATAAACAAAAATCAAATGAGCAAAGGTCAAGGGACAATGGTTGTTGTATCCTCTCTCCGATCTTCATTCCTTAGGTTATAAAATATTAGTAATTCAAATAGGCCGACTCTCACATCTGGATTCTCATTATCCCCAACTCAAACAAAATACTCCAAAAGATAACAAAAAAAGAGTGATTAACGTTTACATTCGTGTATCATCCTTACATCCTTACTTACACAAAGACAAAAACAGCTATCGTAAACACGTGGTCAAACTATGCATACATGCATCATAATCTATACATGATTTACTACACAAAAACAGGAAGCAAAGAAAAAAACTTATTACTCATCTTACATTACTAAGAGATCACCCCACAATTTAATACCTTTGTTTAAAAATGATTTAATACACACCTAGAATTTGTCACAAAGAAAACGTTGTTAGCGTCACTAAAAACGAGAACAAGATGGCGCGTTCCGTGATCAACCTCTAACCATCCCTTCCCATTCTAGTGCTTCCTTCTCAACCGTGCGCGCAAAATATAAATTAATAACATATACAGAATGGTACAAAAGTAAAATACATAAAACAAAAAGAAACTACCGCGTAAAATTTAAATTCAAAGATACTATGTACCTATTTTCTAATTGCTCGTTATACCTATTACAATAATTAATTACATACATATACATACCATTAATTACATTTTTAAGTTTAGTTTGTAAAACAGAAGATTAACATTTTGATAAAATTTGAAGTACTTCTACCGCTAGCTCACTTTTATTATTAGAAAATAAAAAACTTTGCACATCCCTTAGTTTTTCACACACTTCACTCATATCTTTAATGTTTGACGTAAAAACTTCGGATTCTTCTGCACCACTTTCATTATATAACAGCCTTCACTATAGTCTAATTCACTGAATATATCTTGAATGCTTAAATTGGGACTTTCGGTTAAAATATCACAATCAATAGATGCATAATATTTAAGGCTTACACGTTGATTACCTTCTAGTAATACAGGAAAAAGCTGAGCTAGTGGAATTTCGTCTTCTTCATCGAAATCTTCTTGCAGGACCTTTTCCGAGAATCCTGCTTTTGCAAAACATTTAGCAATTGTAATAGGCGAAACGTTTCACCAGGCTACTGATATCCAAACTAAAGCGCTAGTTAAATTGATAGTTTTTTCTGCATCTTCAAAAGGACGTTTGGTATTTGTGAATGTTAGCAGCCTTTTGATTAAAAACTTCCTGAAGGCCATCTTAAAGTATTGGATAATTCCTAGATCTAGTGGCTGGCAATAGGATGTGATGTTTGGGGGTAGAAAAACAATGTTCACGTTCTTAAGAGTCACTTTGGGATGAGACGTGGCATTATCCAGAAGTAATAAGACTTTTCTATTTTCATAATCTCTACCGTCATCCAAGCTTTTTTATTAGATACCTATTCTAAGGACAAATTGTTGATATGAGATCCTTTAAATCATCTTGGGTGTTTACTTTTTCCAATGATTAACGGATTTTCCTTATCACCTTCCATATTTGTACAAAATAAAATTGTCAATCTTTGTTATGCAGTTTTTTTAACACTACATTTAACGTTTTGTTTGGCATCGCAAGGTAAAAAAGTCTGGTCTCGTCAGCATTGTACACATTTTTAGGTGAATACTCCTTCAATATTACTGAGAGCTTTGCTTTCCAAGTTTCAACAGTGTCCAGGTTAATATCAACTGACTCCCCGCAAATTTTTTTAAAGATTATGTTATGTTTTTGACAAAAATGTTAAGCCACCCATTTGAAGCTTTAAAATCCGTAATTTAAAATTTTCCGCAATTTCCAATGCGCTCTCTTTTATTAAAGGTCCAGATATAGGGATATTTTTATTCCTAGCTTTACAAAACCAATTGTAAATTACTCGGTCAATTTCTAAACCTTCAGTTCTAGGAAATTTTCTCATCTGCTCTGTATTGAAACCATCTTCAAATAGCTTTTTTAAATCACATTTGTTTTTTAAAATATCGTTAACTTGTGTTCTTCCAACACTAAATTTTTCAACCAACTTCCTAGCCTCGTGTTTCAAACTTAAGTTTTGCGCTGCAAAATCTAACTTCCCACACTCTGTTGTAAATTGCTGTTATAGTATGTGGATGAATCGGTAAAGAATAAACGTTCATTTTGACAAATATTGTTTGTTCAATTGTAAACAATGCTAGTGGCCAGGTAAGACTAATCTTTAAAGTAGATATGCTCATTTAATTTTCAACCTTACTATCTCTGTTTTTTCTTTATTGAGTGTACACTCATGAAATTTAAAATTTGGACACCACAATTTCTGTAAACAAAAGTTTGCACATTGTGAAGCGGGCTTAAGGGTATCATTTACAATTCTAACAGCAGGTAGTCTCAGCAGGGGTTATCTTATAGAAGGACTGTAGAATGAATCATTACACTAAGCACGTTTTAGAAAATAGGTAATTTACGTTGCTTACTTAATTTTTTCTTTAAAGAATATATTTGAAGGTATCGCTAATTAAACACCATAGCTCGATTAATTATCGAATCAAAATTTTGTTTAGGAAATGTTTACAAAATAAAATTAGAAATAATTTTGATTTAAAAACGTCTACAAGCAATAACTTTTAAATTAAATCAAAAACTAAACATGGTTATTTGGGTTGACTTATTTTTAAATAAATCTAACCTACTAATTATTGTAAGTTATTAAAAAAAATCATTAAACTCTCTATTCATAATATTTAGTCCTTACAAAATGTATATTTTATGACGTTTCATTTTTTTCTGTAGTTAATATAAAAAGTGAAAATAAAAACTAAGGCAATTCTTATTGTCAACGTATATATTTAGTTTTTGACAAGAATTTATTACATAATTATAATTAAGATACCAAGTTATAGTTTAAAATTAAATGAAAACTTTTTTTAAATAAAGGTATTACTATATAAATAAATATAAGAAATCAATAATGGGTGTGACCTCCATTATTATTGATACATTCTTGGAGGCGTCTGCTCATTGACGCTATCAAGGTATCAATATAATTAATATTAATCGTTTCCCATGCGGTATCAATGGCTGCAATTAGTGCATTACGGTTTACTGGTATAAAATTTGGCCCTTGTTGTCTTCGGATAACAGCAAGTATTCGAGCCCAAACATTTTCGATAATGTTAAAATCTGGGCTTTTGCTGGCCAGGGTAACAGCTCCAAGTTATTTTCTCGTATCCAATTGCGCACAACCCGCGAAGTATGAATAGGGGCGTTGTCCTTTAACAACAAAAATACATTATGAAAATGTTAATTCAACAGATCCCGAACTATTTTTGGAGAAAGTATAGTGAAATAAGAATACTTACTTGTTGGAAAATATAATCTTCGTCTGGATAAAACACTTCGACTGAAGGTTTCATAATAGTTTCCAAAATATCTAAATACGCAGCAGAATCAAGACGTCCATCGATAGCCCAACAAACTCCTGGACCCCGCGCTAACCCAACCCCACACATTCACAGAAAAATAACCACTTCGTTTTTAGGACATATGTGATTATTTTCGTAACGAGTTCCTTCCATTCTAAAAACTTTTAGTGGTCCATCGTTGCGGCTATTGAACGTTTTTCGTCGCTAAAAATCACTCGATTCCAAAATTCCAAAGGTTCGTTCACATATCGCCTTGCAAATTCCAGACGACGTCTCATATTTTCGTCACTGAGAACTTCTTTCGCAGCAGCATTATACTTCTTTATTCCCATCTCCTTTAATCTTTTTGTGCAGTTATACGGCATCCGGGAAAATGTGTATCTGCTATAGCCCTGGAGTATGTAGCAAATGGTTGTTCTGTTACGTAATGAAACAACTCGAGATCTTGAGCACGTGTAGATACTTTAGGTCTACCACTTCCGATGGCTCTTTCCAAAGTGTGTTCAAGATTCCATTTTACTCGGTAATGCCCTACGGTGCTTTTGGTATATCTAACATACGTGAAATTTCACGCACGCTACGGCCCGCCGCTAATTCCGAAACAATCCGCGCTTTCAAATCAGCACCGAGATGAGGTGGCATTTTCACAACACTTGAAATTTTAAACTAAAATGGAATTTACATTTCTTACTTTATTTATTGGTTCACACTACCCCTTCTCAAACAGTAGGTAATTGTTTATTTATTACATACTTCTAATGACCAATGTAACAACCCTTAGAGCAATATGACTCAAAGGAAGTAAATTAAACAAGCAAGGATATTCTATTGTTATTGAAACTTATTCATAAAGTAAAAGCCATTTCCTTATAATGCTAATGGACAGGATTTTCTTTTAAGTATTAAGATTACAATAGAGGACTTATAAACTTTCGAAAATATCTAATTATAAATATTTACACTGCAATTGCGCTTTTTCCTTAATAATTTCTTAGCAATAACATACACGTTCTTGGTTTTAAGTTGTCATAAATTTGATATGATATAAATTTGTGTTTCTAATATTACATCACAAACTAATCTTTATTCGCCAAAAATTGTTGCTTAAGTTGTAAAGCTTCGTACACACCTGAACAACAAACCGAGCAACAAACATAACAACGAACCGAAAGTCAAACAGAACGACAAACGATCTTTTATGATTTCCACAATCCGAACAACAAACGGAACGTTTGTGCTGTTCCATAATTATTTTCAGTAGTTTTCAGTTCATATATATTTATTATTGAGAAGAGAAAATTGCGGAAAACAAGAAGATAGTGCCAACCAAATTTTTACGCACAAAGAAGAGTAAAAATTATAATTTACTTCGCTTTTTTATTTTTGGAAATTTCCCGCCCAAATGATGCTAATAGGGACATCATTTTTTCTTGCATTCTTAAACACTGATTAATTTAAAACATTTTTCTTCTGTCAACTCCATAATATTACCTAAAACACAACAAACCCACAAAAGGGAGGACAAAAATAAATAATTTAATTCTCCCGCATAAGTTTGTTCGCCGTTTTGTTTAGATTCGTCCAAACCTGCAAACGCATTCGCGCGCATTTTCTTTGATGTCGTACCACCGTCCAAATTAATGTTCCGATTGCCGTTCGGTTCGTTGTTCTGTTTGTTCCTCGGTTTGTTGTTCAGGTGTGTACGAAGCTTTACAATAAGCATATTAATATGAACTATATCTTATGAAAGGAGAGTTATGTAACTATAATTAACGACTTAACGTTACGTTAGTAGATTCCATTTACTATTTACACATATTTTCTTGGAACATTCGATAATTAACTATCGGGATATGATGACCCTATACTTCGCAGGTTGTGCGCAACTGGATACAAGCAAATAACTTGGAGCTGTTACCCTGGCCAGCAAAAAGCCCAGATTTTAACATTATCGAAAATGTTTGGGCTCGAATACTTGCTGTTATCCGAAGACAACAAGGGCCAAATTTTATACCAGTAAACCGTAATGCACTAATTGCAGCCATTGATACCGCATGGGAAACGATTAATATTAATTATATTGATACCTTGATAGCGTCAATGAGCAGACGCCTCCAAGAATGTATCAATAATAATGGAGGTCACACCCATTATTGATTTCTTATATTTATTTATATAGTAATACCTTTATTTAAAAAAAGTTTTCATTTAATTTTAAACTATAACTTGGTATCTTAATTATAATTATGTAATAAATTCTTGTCAAAAACTAAATATATACGTTGACAATAAGAATTGCCTTAGTTTTTATTTTCACTTTTTATATTAACTACAGAAAAAATGAAACGTCATAAAATATACATTTTGTAAGGACTAAATATTATGAATAGAGAGTTTAATGATTTTTTTAATAACTTACAATAATTAGTAGGTTAGATTTATTTAAAAATAAGTAATAATCAGTCAACCCAAATAACCATGTTTAGTTTTTTGATTTAATTTAAAAGTTATTGCTTGTAGACGTTTTTAAATCAAAATTATTTCTAATTTTATTTTGTAAACATTTCCTAAACAAAATTTTGATTCGATAATTAATCGAGCTATGGTGTTTAATTAGCGATACCTTCAAATATATTCTTTAAAGAAAAAATTAAGTAAGCAACGTAAATTACCTATTTTCTAAAACGTGCTTAGTGTAATGATTCATTCTACAGTCCTTCTATAAGATAACCCCTGCTGAGACTACCTGCTGTTAGAATTGTAAATGATACCCTTAAGCCCGCTTCACAATGTGCAAACTTTTGTTTACAGAAATTGTAGTGTCCAAGTTTTAAATTTCATGAGTGTACATATCCACAACCAAAATATATCTACATAAAATACAAGAACCGTGCAAAGAAAGTTCGATTGCTCAAGCTATGTTTGTACAGGTAGCTTAAGTGAAACCTTATAAACCATCACAAAAAAGCGTTTTTTATAGATTTTTTTATTAACGGGAAGTGATAAATTGAATCGTTAAAAAGCAAACAAACACATTGTTTTAGAATTTAAAATATCAAGTTTAATTTGTAAGTCTAATTTAATTGTTCATAAAACTATTACGTGTTTTTGAAATCCGAAAACAAAATTGTAGGAATAATTATGCGTCTTAGCAGGTAAGCATGATTTTTTTATCTATATTATGTTTTACTATGCGAAAGAATTAAGTACGCTCAGAAAACAAACAGAAATGTTTATGTAAAATATCTGTTTTGCTATTTTAACAAACAAAATCGGGTTGTAAAAACTTTCTTCTTTATAAAACATAAACTTTAACCGACGCGTTGAAAATACAAAGAACAGAATACAAAAACTTTACTCTTATTAGTTATTTATTTTTCAAGTAAAAGAAGACATTTCCTTGATGCTCATTTATAATGAGCAGTTATCATGCAATTCCGGGAAATTATCTTTTTATAAATTAAATCAAACGGATATTTATGTAAATAGAAAATTATTTTGCTACACATATTCCCCTAATGAAACAGTCATTTGAATTTTTTTCTATTTTGGATAATTTAAATAAATTAATATTAATGTGGAAGATAAAACGCAGGTGATTGGAGGAATAATACTCTTGTCGCTTTGTAAATGGAAATAGAAAAAAGGTAAAAAAATTAATAGTTACGAGTTAAATAGATACAGAGCTAACCGCCATTGCTCTACTTAATATACAAGTCAAGAACGTGTTCATAATTGTGTAAGGAAATAATCCGATAAGGGATATGAATTTCAAGGAAGACTAAGGAACACAAACCTCAGGGTCATACAAGTACAGAATCCCGATTATCATAATCAAATCCAAGTGTGCCAATCGGATTATAGTAAATTACATCAGCTCTTAACAAACTGTTACCATTGTTTCTATTCCAAATGTGCGTTAGGTTCAATCCCGTCTTATAACAGAATTGTTAATTACGTTAGTTTTAGTGGTTAAATCTATCAAATTTATGCGTTTCACGCTGCGTTAATTTATCATTCTAGTTAAATATGCATACGTAATGTAAAATGCGGCTACAACTTTGTTTTACTAGAATTTGAAGTACCATACCTTGATGTTGAAGGACTTTCTCTGATTTTGATTTAAAAAAGCAAATCTCAATTACTCATTTCATTTTATTCTACGTTTCGAGAGTACCCTTAGTACGCATATGGTTATTAGTTAAGAAAGGAAGTAAATTAACTGGTACGAGTTAAGTGCTCTTTGCACAAGTCTAGTAATTGCTTTGTGTGTTTAGAAGTTTTTCGTTAAGATAAATGATACGGTTAAACCATTAAGCAACTTACAAAACTAATAAAAATATGTGGGTAATAACAATCCATTACGTGAGACCAAAACCATTTTGGGTTTTACAGCGTGGGTGTACCTATACCTCAAGGTACAAAGAAGTTAATTTAAAAGATGTTCTTGGTATTAAAATACAGTTTACATACAAACTAAAACATGTAAGATGTCACAGAACTCCACATATACCACAAGCGATACATTTTGCAAAAATAGTGCAAACAAAAGTTTTAGAAGTTTTGTTTTATAATTTTCTTTGTATAATAATTAATACAATTAATGATATTCATCTTAAATAAAGTTGGTAACTTATCGTAAATAACGATAAAGCTTTGTCCAAAATCTAATCAAATATTATTCATTATTAGAAAGAGTAGAATAGTAAATGAAAGTGTATAAATGATAAGTTACGTTTATTATCAGGATATGATTGAATAGGTGTGTGTATATTAATTGTAAACCTTTGGACTTTATCTAAAATTAAATTATGTCACCGATTATTGAACATATGTTTAAACTAAGGAAGTAATCGTTCAACGCCACGTGAGGTAACAGAAACGTATTTAGAATTACATACATTTACAGATCTACATTATCCATCTACTCCTTAAAGCTTCCGTTCATATCTCTTAAAATTAACACATATTTTTTGGTCGGTTGAATATTATAACTTATTAAACTTTAAAGGTATTATTACTAATTTGACGCCATATTTAGCATTTTTACTACCATTATAATCTTGGAGGCTTTCTAAATTGGGTTACTTTAGTTTTGTATAAGTTGGTGCAAGTTTACTCGATTGCTACACTTCATTAAAGCATTTTGTTATTCTTTCTGTTGTTATTTAATATTTCCACAGTTTAAGTAAAAAGTTCGGACCTAAATACACGTTAATTAAATTTGCAAAATTATTTTTGTTGTTTCACGATCCCTGAACGTTTCAAATACCAAGTTAAAGAGAATATGTAGTCCATTCTCAAGTATTTCACACGCCAACATTGCTTCCCTTAAATGTACGATAGAGAGAGAAGGAAAGTTACCATCGATATGCATTTGATCAATAATTTACAAAATTGTAGTTAGGTTTGAAGTGTTTTGTTAGATACATCGTGATCGTCTGCCTTTAAAAACAAGTTTATTACCTATTACATTATTATTATTATTATTACATTTTATTACCTATTACATTCTATGTGTCATAGGCGTCGGCAGCCAATTTGGCTCAAAATTGACTTTTTTAAAAGCTCCAGATAGTAGCCGACACTTGGAAAACCGGTCCTTGATCTCAAGATCCTCCCGGTTACATAGTGATAATGGATTTACGCATTTTAACGAGTTTAAACAAAACTTTCCCAAGTTTGACAATCTGTCAATTAAATATTGACGGAATTTCTAAAGATAAGTATGATTTTATCTCACGAATGGCGAAGGATCACGATGTTGATGTGATTGTTTTACAAGAAACACATAGTTCAGCATTTCTGGACCTGCAAAGAAGAGGAAACATCGCTGGATTTGTTCTTGTTGATTCCATTGACAGTGCAGTTTACGATTCTGCTACCCACGTTAAATCCTCTATGGACAACTATCAATTCGTCAAAAAATCTAATTTGAACGGTGTTCATTCCTCATCATAAAGGTAGCAGACATATACATCACTAATATTTATAAACCATCTAACACTCCTTGGCCGGAGAATTTCAGTTCGAATTTCAACCATCCAACAGTTTATATTGGTGAATTTTGAGTGGCTTTCTACGAAGTCAACATAGACCTGTTCTTCTTCGAATCAGAACCAACTTGGAATCAATTCCTTATATTCAAAAACCACGGGGGAATTTTAGAAAAGCCAATTGGAACGAATACAGGAAGAAAGTCAACACTGACTTAAGATGGATTGCTCCTATTTCTCACAATTACAACAGATTTGTGGGTGTAATCAAGAAAGCTGCCAAACAATATGTGCCCAGAGGTCTGAGAAAAGAATATATTCCTTGCTGGACAAATGAGACCAACTCAAAACAATGCCAATGCAATATTAGATTCACTAAATAAAGGTAGGAAAGAGAGATGGAACGAGTTAATAGAAAACATGAATTTTACTCATTCAAGCAGAAGTAGTTGGGCACTATTACGAAACTTGGGTTTGCAAATCAATCTCTACCTACAGAAGAAACAATGAATTCTAATACTGTTGCATCTCGACTTCTACATGTGTCGAAAATGATTAAATTAGATAAGGATCGAAAGAGGAGTATGAAGCGGAAACTACAAAAACAAAGAAGAAACTCCAGTATTTCAAGCAAATCAGCGGAATCTTTCAATGTAGAAGAATTGAAAATTGCTCTCAGTAGCCTAAAGGGAGGAAAAGCAGCTGGTTTTGACGGTATATTTCTAGAACATCTTCAAAGCTTTGCGTTAATTTGGTTAACAACATTTTTTAATGATATTTTTGTTTCAGCTAAGTTGCGAAAAGAATTCAAACAGGCTAAAAAATAGTAATTTTAAAAAAAAACCGAAAAATGAAGCTTTGAGTTATTGCCCTATTTCCCTCCTGAGTGTACGTTCCAAAGTTTTGGAAAAAATGTTGTACAGAAGAATCTGTAAAGATGTAGAAGATGTACTACCTCCAGAACAAGCTGGATTTCGTCCAAACAGAAGTTGCTGTTATCAAATCTTATCTTTAACGACTTACATCGAAGCCGGATTTCAAAAACGACAGGAGTTGCATTTGTTGATCTTACAGCAGCATATGATACTGTTTGAAAAGATGGTTTAGTACACAAGCTGTACAACATCATCCCTTGCAAGCAAACAGTCAGACTTATAGAAAATATGTTGTCCAACAGAAAGTTTAGAGTCTTCATTGGTGAAAACAGCAGCAAATTTAAAACTTTGAACAATGGATTGCCACAGGGTGCCGTTTTATCTCCTCTACTCTTCAATTTGTATACCAGCGATCTTCCGAACACAAAATCTCAAAAATTCATCTACGCTGATGACATTGCACTGGCGTATCTACATCAAGATTTTGAAACAATAGAACAAAGTCTGAATAAAGATTTGAACGAGATGTGTGAATATTTTAAGATGTGGCGACTCTGCCGAAATGCATCCAAGACTGTAGTTGGTTGTTTCCATCTCTGTAATAGTCAGAAAAGTAGAAAACTACGTGTATCCTTTAACGGAACTCACTTAAAACATACTTTTATACCAGCCTATCTTGGAATAACATTAGACAGTTCATGAACGTTCAAACAACAGCTTAGGCAAAAACTTAAAACTCAAAATAATATTCTGTTGAAACTTGTAGGTTCTGGATGGGGTGCGAATACAAACACTCTTCGAGTATCAGCTTTAGCACTAGTGTATTCAATGGCAGAATATTGTGCTCCTGTATGGCAGAATAGCAGTCACGTGACGAAAGTCAACGAACAGCTGAACACTGCCATACGCACCATCACTGGAACCATCAAGTCTACACCAACACCTTGGCTTCCTGTGTTGTCACATATTGCACCACCAGAGTTCCGGAGAAAAGCTGCGTTAAGAAAACTATGGTTAAAATACAAGACTTTCCAAACCAATTATCGATTTGGAGAAATGTCCAAAATCCTGTCAACAGACTTTCATCGATAAAACCGTTTTGGTAGAATGTAGTGAATATAGAAGAGTTTTCTGTTAACGAAGATTGGAAAGTAGCTTGAGAATTTCGGATATCCCGAACAAAAAACTAATCGAAGATTCTGTTCAAACTATGCCTGGTTTTAATCAACCTAGAAAAGTATGGTGGCAAATTAACCGCTTAAGAACTGGACACGGTAGATGTAACAATATGCTTTTCAAATGAAGAACCTTAGAAAGTCTATTGTGTGATTGCGGAGTAACTAATGAGACAATTTGCCATATAGTTGAAGACTGTCAACTCACAAGACTTAAAGGTGGTTTTCTGGAAATTCACCTCGTAACACCTGCTGTTCTGGATTGGTTAACCAGTGGGAAACAACTATGACTTTAGCAAAAGATTTGTGTAGAATAATATCCGACTCCGACCAGGTTTTTTCCTTTTTTTGTGGTTTTTTCCTTGGTCCTCGCACGAATGGGGGTTTTACAACTTACTAGACTGGTCCACCTCTACTCACTCAGTTAATATTAATTATTGTTATATCACTGTATAATTTTATAAGAATATATATACGACACAATCAGCTGGACGTCCCAAGAGGTGGAGAAGTTGTGATAAACCGGTAGTTTAGTAGGCATTTGTCTGCAATTCGAAATGTTATATGTACACGATATGTGTAAAATATGTAAGTAGAGTAAAAAATGTGTTGTATTCAATCAACGTAATAGTATATTGTCCAACAAGTGAGAAATTGGATTTTTCCACGCGTAGCATACTATACTTTTCCTACGATTAATAGTAAAACAGTGGTTTCATACAATTCACTTTATTTCAGATAAATTTATATATTTCATAATGGAAAATATTTTAGAGAATGCATTACATCGGAAACTCTGCGTCATATAAAGATTATATTTTGATCGAATGCTAACCTGTTGTTCTGTTGTGCCATGTTAAAAGTAGAGCAAAAAAATCTGTTGTTTCGTGAGAAGAGGCAATAAGTCGATTCTCATCCGAAATATAAGTCGAAACTATTGAATACAACGAGAGAGATAATAAACGGTAGTGAGTTAGATAAGTGATATCTAATTCAGAATGCTATTATTATTCAAGACGTGTAAGGATGATAGCTTCAACTACGTCAAAAACATCCTAAATGATTACATCATATCATTTGTAACGTGGTTCGTATTCCAATTCAAGAAATACATAAATAGACATGAAAAAGGAAATCGGTTAGTTCTCCTTTTTTATCTTGTCAAAGTTAATTTGAGGTATAAATTATTTACTAAAATCGTATTGTGGAAACTACTCTCATAATCTTGTTTTATTTCCAAGAACAGTATAGTTTACTATAAAAAACGAAAGTTACGTTTTTGTGAGGAAAAAATTTGCTCACTAGCGATAGTGACTGATCAATCTCTCGAACAAAGAATGAAGTTGTTCTCGAATAGTTAGTACTGTTTTTTCTACAAAATGAGAATAATAGTTATTTAACAAACGAGTTTATTAATAAGGACGCGTTAACGTTTCAGATTGTTAATCGCCCTTTAATTCACGAGTTAGTTACACAACTTTTCCGTCGACAGTATTTTGTAATTTCAATAAATTTATACTTTAATAATGCTGAGAAGGTACGCTATTGTGATCGTACCTTTAAAAAGCACGTTTTGTAAACTCTTACTACACGGTCCTTTATTTGTTTATACTGTAAACGTTGAGGCCTCTGACCACTTTCATATTGCAAATAATGTATGTGTTGCAAACAAACTTCTGCCAAAAATTCCACTGAGGAATTTCCACATTGCAGCATGTGCACATTGAAATGAAGATTGAAGAGAAAAATGAAAATCCTCTATGCTATTGGTATCCTGGCCAAACCATTTACTGCGTTCTGACGGTGATTACTTATATCAGGAGGAAATAGTTCACGACCCTAATGAATGAATTTTTGAAATATTGTTAAAACTCCTTAGTTTTCTCATAAAATTCAGAAAAAATGTCTGCGATTTTTAGATATGCATCAGTAGCTTCTTCAACAGGAAGTAACGATGTTGAAGTTAGCATTATAACGCATATTGCTAAATTTTCTATATTTGAATCAAATTCACCTTTTAAACCAACTATCCCTAACTTTTCGATTACTGATTGATTCAAATGAAAAAAACACCCTTTTGATTTAATTCCGGGAAACTAGATTTGAAAAGCATTGATTACTGCCTTTTCAAAATCAAATAGGCAAGATTAAAGATTTAGAGTTGGAAATTGACTTTTTAATATACGTAGAAACCTCGGATATGTATCTTTAGTCTTATTTGGCAGTAACGCAAAAACACATGGAAATGCTACACCATTAAGTTGAACATAGATACTGTAAAGCTGGAAAAATATTTTAGGTACAACTTCGAAAGTTCCGTCCGCTAAACAATTTTGATTTGCCAATAATAAGTTTAATAACGTTTCATATCCAAATAACATTATCCTATTAGGATCATCAGATCTACTGTCATGTAATAATAAGTTGCTATACTTCTGAAGAATCAATAAATTTATTCTATTTGGAATAGCAGGCACAGTAACTCTTTCTCCTTGTTTAGCACGCTGGGGAGTTCTTGATATTGAGTTTTTTTTAAGCATTAATTTGCTTCAAGTAGTTTTTCAGTATAGACAAGTTTAGGTGTTGCTCCAGAAGTTTATTGGCTTTTATTTCAATTGCAATGTTTCTTGCATCTGCTAAAAAGGCACAATATGTGAATGCTGTTTGTTGTATTTGATAATATTATAACTGTTCCGACAATTCAAATGCACAATTCCAGATTCCCTTACCCAATTTTGAACAAATTCGAAATTTTGGTATATAACAGTACGTTTTCCGCGCGAACTAAGCCATACCTAAATTTATTTGCAATTTCTTAAATTCCGAACACTCTAGATAATAGCAAGAAGATTACTCATATTTCTCTTACTAAACATGTGACTTTAAGTGTTTGAAGACATTCCTCTTCCTAATTACAACCAATCAGAAGGCTTATTATTACAATGGCTAATTTTATATTTTTGTTTTACAGAAAAAACATACTTAAAATGCCGGAAACATTTTAAGATCGTTATCCGCTTAAAAATTTTACGACTTATTTTATGTAAACAATTAAAAGGGATTAACTCTAAATACAATTTCTGCTACAGGTACATCCGTGGATTTAAATAAAGCCCATACGCTCATAAACAACCATAGCATTTGAACATTCCTATGTCATAAAGTACTTAGTGGTGCAGGTGAAGTGTTTACAATTTTGAAGCGAGTGCTTAATGCACTAATGGGTTTACCATGGTTGGGTATATATTGCACGTATTTCAAAAATACAATTAACGAGTATTGTTAGTCTTAATAGATAATTTCTATACATACTTCCACATACTTCATTCGAAATTTTTGTGTTTATATATTACATTAATTCAATCCACTTTTTTTATTTGAGTTTGATCTTGAAATTTAACAATTTTACTGATGAAACAATTAATATAAAATTACGTCGTACGTCAAACATATTTTTTGTAAATTTTACCGATTCTCATTAAATGGATTACTACCTAAAAGTCATTTCTTCTTCTCTTTTTTGTGAAACCTTCCAAGACCCTGAATGAGCTTCCATGAGATGATTTTGTACTACATTTAGATTAGAATTCGCTGTAAGTACGGTTGTATCATCAGCGAATAATATAATATTATTTTTGTTAGACATTTTGCAATATCATTAATGTAAATTAAGAACAAAGTTGGGCCAAGAACGGATCCTTGAGGGACACCAATATTTACTTTATTTATTTTGGAGTTGGTATTATTTGTTACAGTATATTGCCTTCTATCTTTCAAATAACTTGCAATTAGGTCGCAACTAGTCTGATTGAAATTGTAAGAGAGTAATTTTTCAGTGATCAGTCGGTGGGAACCACAATCAAAAGCCTTTTGTAAGTAGCAAAAGATTGCACCAACATATTCTTTGTTTTCGGTTTTATCAACAATAAAACTTAAAAGTTCGATAATCGCATCGTTAGTAGATTTGTTAGCTCTAAAGCCAAATTGCCTGGAATAGAATAAATTAAAGCTTTCAAAATGAAAATGGATTTGCTTATTCATTACAGTTTCAACAATTTTTGAAAATGCAGGAACCAGAGAAATTGGTCTAAAGTTATTTGGTTCATTAGGACCTCCTTTGTGAATTGGAATGACTTTAGATATTTTTAATACATCAGGGAACATTCCTTCTTCTAAGCAAAGATTAATTAACTTAGTAAGAGGATAAATTAATATGTTTATGGCACTTTTTATCAGGAACATTGAAATGCCAAAGTGGTCCTGACTTTTCTTATTCCTCATCTTTTTATAATATCTCTTAATTGATTAAAGCTAACTTTTTTAAATTAAAATGAAGGCAAATCACGTTGCGCTTTCTTTGCTTTTATAACTGGAGTTACTGTATTTAATTGATTACAAATATTCACAGGAACGCTTATAAACTGCTTATTCAAAACATCAGCATCCAAATGAACAGTGTTAGTTACTTTTTTACGGTTTCTGTTACAATTTATAATGTTCCATGCAATTTTGGTCTTATTTTCGCTTGTTTTAATTAAATTATCAAAGTACTTTCTTTTGGATTCAACTAGTTCCTTTCTATAATTATATTTTAATTTTTTGAAATGATATTCAAAGTGCGGGTTATTTGTGTTTTCATGTAACTCTTTTAAGAAGCATAAGTTTTCGCAATGTTACTTAATTTAGAATCAAACCAGTTATTTTAAGTGCATTTTTCTTAGTACGAATTAAGGGAAGGCAGTATCTACACAATGTCTTACAATTTCAACAAATATAGTAAACTTTTGTTCACTTTAATACGTTTATTATTTACAAACTCCCAATCAGCCTTTTCCAAATGTCGATAAATGTTAACATATTAATCGGGTTATATTGACGCTTAGTGATTCTTGCACTTACACTTTTATTCTGATTACATTCAATTCCTATTACTAAAGCCTTATGATCCGATAAACTGGGGTCAAACACCTCGGTTTCATAGCTGTTTTCAAAATTAACCAGAATGTTGTCTATACAATTATTCAGTCTAGTTTTATCTTTAATAGTTGCATAGAAAGAGTACGAATGTATTAAATCTTTAAATTTTGCATATTTATTACAGGAATTATCATAGAATTTTATATTAAAATCACCGTTAATAATAATATTATCATTAAGATTTTTGCAGTGTACCAGAAGGTTGTTTAATATATTCAAGAAAAAATCAAAATTTCCATTTGGTAATCGGTAAACGGTTATTATTAATATATTATTTATACTTGATCTCGCCGCAGCAACTTCGCAATGAAGTTCGACGGACATACATTAATTTGGACGTAAGGGGTATAGTCTAAATCGCTTTTACATAAAATCATTACTCCACGCGATGGGTGTTAGGTCTAGAATAGTGAGACACAACTTGGTACCTGTCAACTATAAAATGTTCGACTTCAGTTGATAGTAAAAAATGCTCACACAAACAGATTGCATCGTATTTATCAAATGATTCACTAACAAAATGTTGAAATTCATGTAATTTATTTCTTACTGATTGAATGTTCATCTGAATTACGTAAACTTTTGTTCGTTTAATTTACCTACAATTGGCTTCGTTAAGAGCTGTTCACATCTTCCTTCTTTTTTTTTGAATAAAAAACGGCGAACACTAGAATAACTTGGCCATATTGATGGGTCCATTGCTTTTTCTAAATTTTCTTCAAAAATAAAAATTTTGAACGACGAGTATATTTCAGGGTTCAGTGACTTTAACGCTTCGCATTTAATTTCTGGAAAATCGTGCTTTAGAAATTGTAACAAATCCTCTTCTTTTGTATTTGGAGCTAGTCTGCTGATATGGAGAGCCACAGTCTTTGGAACCCCTGTCAAGGCATTTCCTAAATTTTTGTGGTTACTGAGCTTTTCCCAGTAATTCCATTTAATCTTTTACGCTTTTTGTTACTGACGGTAGTCCACTCACTCTTCCTAGTTAAATCAGATTGATCAACAACTGCATTATTTAAAACTGAGTCTGAGGAGTCCTTTTGTAGATGATTGAGATTGGTGCT
Source organism: Abscondita cerata (assembly GCA_030710515.1). Classification (NCBI taxonomy): domain Eukaryota; kingdom Metazoa; phylum Arthropoda; class Insecta; order Coleoptera; family Lampyridae; genus Abscondita; species Abscondita cerata. The sequence goes on from JALBCR010001060.1 coordinate 28,379, forward strand.
AACTTGATCCAGTTGATTTTATATATTGCTTCTTTCTAATGAACTAATATTAGTCACAGCCTTATTTATGGCTTTGTGTTTATGTTTATTAACTTTAGATACATTTGCCGCATTTATATCGTCGAGGACAAGACCACAACCTTGTTCATGTCTTGTCTGATTATTCGCCACAATAGTTTTGCATTTTTGATACCGCATTATTTGCGAGCAAACTCATTAAGAACATCAATTTGATTTTTTAAGGTATGCAATTAAAATATCTTTTTGTTTAACTATATATTTCACTAACCTTACGTCAACTTTGTTGTTGTTTTTTATGCAATTTAATGCATCAGATAAAACTTGCTCCTCATCGTCATCGATAGCACAATGATAGAAGTTACTCTAAAAACTGATGTTGTTGTCTTCTGCTCCTCGTTATATACCTATGTTCCGTTACGGTTGGTTGATGTCGATCAGTGACGGGTGGTTGGTTTTCGAAGGTTGGTTGATCTTCTGTTTGGTATCTACTAATTTTGTGGCGACATTTGTTTTCTTTGTTTTTGTGAAGAGTTAGTGTCCACGTGTTGCTTAATCGGTAACCATCTTCTCGATTGAAGTTGCTTTGTTTTTCATAATTTCTAAGGATTCTCTGATTATCCTTGGATAGTAGTTGTTAGTCCTTGATAGAACTTTAGCTTCCTCGAAGTTGATGATGTGTTTTCCTTTTTCGTGTAGATGTTCTGCGATTGCTGATTTATCTACCGCTCTGACTTGGCGTCTCGGTGATGTTCTTTTAATCTACATTTTATGTTGCGTCCGGTTTGACCAATGTAGACCTTTCCACATGAACAACCAATTTGGTAGACCCTTTTGTTGAGAGTTTCGGCAGGTTATCTTTATTGGAAGGTAGCAGTTGCTGGATTTTTCTAACCGTTCCAAACCTGACACCGATATTCTTCTTCTCTAATAATTTTCTTAATTTGTCAGTTACTCCAGCAATGAATGGCAAACGAGCGTAGGTGGCGACCTGTTCCTTCTTTTTCGGATTTCTTGCGACAGGCGGCTCTTATTTCTTTTCTGGTATAACCGTTCTTCATTAGCCTTGTTGGACGTGTCGAAGTTCTTCTGCCTTGTGAACCTCGTCAGGAATCTTGTTAGCTTTATGCAATAAAGTTTTGATTAGAGACCGCTTCTGCTGTGGATGATGGTGTGATGTGGCATGGAGGTATCGGTCGGTGTGTATCTTTACGATATACACTATGAGCCAACTTGTTGTTATCCCCTTGTTCACTAGAACATCTAGGAAGGGAAGCTCCTTATTCTCTTCTGTCTCCATGGTAAACTTGATCTTTTGTGCTGAGTGTTGAGGTGGTTAAGAAATACAGTAAGTGCTTCTTTCCCATGAGGCCATATGACAAAGGTATTGTCCACGTATCTGAACCAGCATTTCGGTTTCTGTTCACTGGATTGAATGGCTTCTAGCTCGAATGCTTCCATAAAGATATTCGCAATAACCGGTGATAATGGTGATCCCATGGCTGCACCTGATTTTTGTTCGTAGAAATCTCCGTTCCGTAGAAAGTAAGTTGTATTCAGACATATTCTCTGCTAGCTCTGGTATGTCTTCTTAACCCATGGGTTGTGCACAGTTGTTTTATGATGTTATGTGTATCGTCGACTGGTACGTTAGTGAATAGCGATTCCACATCAAAACTAACTCATGGGAAAGAAGCACTTACTGTATTTCTTAACCACCTCAACACTCAGCACGAAAAGATCAAGTTTACCATGGAGACAGAAGAGAATAAGGAGCTTCCCTTCCTGGATGTTCTAGTGAAACGAGGGGATAACAACAATTTGGCTCATAGTGTATATCGTAAAAAGACACACACCGACCGATACCTCCATGCCACATCACACCATCATCCACAGCAAAAGCGGTCTCTAATCAAAACTTTATTGCATAGAGCTAACAAGATTCCTGACGAAGTTCACAAGGCAGAAGAACTTCGACACGTCCAACAAGCCCTAATGAAGAACGGCTATACCAGAAAAGAAATAAGAGCCGCCTGTCGCAGAAAATCCGAAAAAGAGAAGGAACAGGTCACCACCTACGCTCGTTTGCCATTCATTGCTGGAGTAACTGACAAATTAAGAAAATCATTGGAGAAGAAGAATATCGGTGTCAGGCTTGGAACGGTTAGAAAAATCCAGCAACTACTACCTTCTAATAAAGATAACCGGCCGAAACTCTCAACAAAAGGGGTCTACCAAATTGATTGTTCATGTGGAAAGGTCTACATTGGTCAAACCGGACGCAAATAAAATGTAGATTAAAAGAACTCACCGAGACGCCAAGTCAGAGCGGCAGATAAATCAGCAATCGCAGAACATCTACACGAAAAAGGAAAACACATCATCAACTTCGAGGAAGCTAAAGTCTATCAAGGACTAACAACTACTATCCAAGGATAATCAGAGAATCCTTAGAAATTATGAAAATCAAAATCAACTTCAATCGAGAAGATGGTTACCGATTAAGCAACACGTGGAAACTAACTCTTCACAAAAACAAAGAAAACAAATGTCGCCACAAAATTAGTCGATACCAAACAGAAGATCAACCAACCATCGAAAACCAACCACCCGTCACTGATCGACATCAACCAACCGTAACGGAACATAGGTATATAACGAGGAGCAGAAGACAACAACATCAGTCTTTAGAGTAACTTCTGAAGAAGCTAACAGCATGGTTAGCGAAACGTCAAGCAGAGAACGTAGGAAAGAAGGACGAACACGGCTCAACCCGGAAGATAATAATCTTAGTGACAACAGCCGCGAAAGCTTACATTCTTACTGTAATATCGTTAACAAAACTTGCACCACTTAATTTAGCACAACTTAATTGATATTGTTTGTCACATTTTAGGCATTTAACACCCGTGACTACCTTAGATTTGCAACGTTTGCACAGAGAAATATTTGACGTTCCGCTTGACTCCGCCATTATTTATAGTAAATATTCTACATAAAATTAAAAAAAGTACTAACATTAAAATTAAATAGTATTAAGAAAGATACTGTTTGTCATGATTGCAATAACATCATTGTAACATAATTCTGTGGCTTGGTTCTAAAAGGGCCAATGTCAGTATTTTTGTAAATTTTAAACATTATTTTTTAATAATCAGAAAATATTACTCATACTTATTAACTTATGAAGTCTTTCAGCAACATATAATGAAATTATCAATTTTTGTATTGTTACTTGTCTCTGCAATTTAATCAAAACTTTAAATGCAATTTTCTCAAATTGTTTATTTCTATCATTGGCCCTTTTAGTAGAACCAAGCTACAGATTTATAGTAGTTAGGTAATTGGTATCAATGAAAAACAAAATAAAGGAAGTATTTAAGCTTTGGTGTTACAGAAACCGTTACCAATAGTTGTGAGTTACAAACTGTCGATGTTACAAAGTGTCGTTACGAATTGTGCTCTACTATTTGTCTGGTTACGAACTGTCGCGTTCCGATACGTCATTACTAAAATTTGAACCCCTTATACTAGAATGCCAAAAACTGCATGTATTTTAAAAAATTACTTTTCGAAAGTACCATTAAATAATCAATCGATTATTCTTGCGTCCGAATAAAAGAGATTTTCTAAAAGTTATTATAAATTTGTTGATGGTTTTCATTACACATGTAGATTTTAATTTATTCTCTGTTAAATGAAAATTTGTTTATGACAATTTAGAACAGCTTTCATTTTTGATAAAATTCAATATTGTTCGGGTGAGAAAAGTGTCCTTCATTTTCAATGTTTCTCTATTTAATTAAATATTGTTAGAGATGTGATCAATTGCTATGTTTTCGCCGCATCGACTAAAACGTCAATCTCAAAATCAATTGACTTACTGTGGCATTTGTGTGTTTATAAATTCAAAAAAGCTAAAAATTGCTTAACGGGTTTTAATGTAACACAGGCAAAAATTAAAATATATATTATTCACTGTGAATGTAGTAAAAATATGAAAACTGATAGTATAGCAACAAAATTGTAATTGAAAGAGTGTGTATTACGTATAAAACATAATAATAAAAAAGTTATCAGATCGGAAAGTTGAAGTTCCTTTGTTAGTTGATTTAATTGATTTGATGTTATATCCGTTTTTAATTGTGTAAATTCAATTGAAAATAAAGATGTAGGTATGATTATTTATTAATTCACACACGCAAAAAAATAACGTTTCAATTTCTGTTTAACTTTCAAATAGCTTTCACGTAATTCTGCGGAGTATCGGACATCGAAAAAGTAAAAAGTAGCATGAATGAAATTACTGTTCATTGACCCATTCAACTTGGATATAAAGTTGAGCAGACAATGACAAATCAGGTAGTCCTTACTGCATGCATTTGTGCGTGTTTTATTTATTGATGAACACCTTTCATACGTACTGAAGTTATGAAAATATGTAAATTTTACCATCATAAATATGGATTAAAAACGTACGTATCACTAGCGTAATAAATTTCGAGTTTCGTATGTGCGATAAAGAAAAAGGAACACAGTTAGCAATCTATTTGCAGTGGCGTGAAGAAAAATCCTACAGGCAGGAATTGATGCAATCTAACTTCATAGATCACTCACGTCAAGACGATCTGATGATGTAACACCAGCCCTCTCTACTTCAGCTTAGCTGGTTGTTCAGATAGAAAATTGCTTACTTTAATTGGTTATAAGAGAACCCCTGATGTTGAAACGAAGATGAACGAGACCGGCACACACTCGAAGATATTTTAATCTTTTCACGTGTGTATGTATCAATATTAATTTACTTATCAGATGGAAAGATAAATTGTTAATAAAAAGAATTTACATCTTTAAATTTAACAATAAAATATATTATCAATAACATTTTAATTAATACTTGCTTGTATATATTAACATGTCGTAAATAAAAGTGACGCAATTAAGTATTTAAAAATGACACAATATTTATGAGAGTAGTTTATGGCTTATTTTAGTTGTTTTATTGCACGAACTTCTTCCTTCCAGTATAATTAAAATACATGGCGTTTGAATGAATTTGATACTTAACCAATGAAAATGTTTGACAAGTTCTTAGTTACGCCTTAGATCAGATAACATTTTATGGTACCAGTTACTATTACCATTAACATATTACAGAAGTTAGAAACTTGTGGAACATTATCTAATACCCGTAATTTATAATAATTTTAATATATTTTAGGTTTCTGTCAAAATAAATATTTTGGCGAAATATCAACAATATAAAAGTACTGTGCGTTTTCTACGTGTATATGATAATAATTTGTTTTTAAAATAGTAATATTCGTGGGTTCTGCAAATTTAGTTATTATATCATTTTTTTTATTCAATACGATACCTCTATGACTTCGTGCTGCACTTAAACGTAGGGAGGGTGCTGAGATTTGAAAAAAATGTCATTTGATCGATAATTCCAAAATGTGAATTTAGATTAAAACGATTGGTTGAATCTCCAAATGTTTAAATTTGTATTTTTTGCATTAAATTAATATTTTCTAAAATAATGTAAAATAAAATAAATTGATTCGTCACAAAAAACAAAACAAACTCGCACTTTAACATTAACCTCAGGGGCAAATAAATTCGCTTTCATTCAACTTTAGTGCATTAATATTTTGATTTAATTGTAGTATTTGTGGTACTATTGGTTTGGAAACAATTATTTAAGGATTAAAACCAGCAACTTAATGTTTAATGTTTTTGCAAAATTCTTGAAAAATTCCTTCTTTAGTATGTGGTTTTTCTTTTGCCACTAATACAGTGTAACCAGTACGCACCATATGGAATTTTTTATTAAAGACTATATTTGAAATTTGACTTGGCATCTATTTGTGCTTCGGTCAAAATGAAAAATAATCAAAAATAGTAGTCACGTGATATGTATTACCTGTCAAATTGCATTTTTAATCCAAAAGTTGGGTTTCTTAAAATCCCAAAAAAATGTTTTTTAGAATAATATATTCTGTAACAAGTTTTGAATATGGCATAGACATACAGTTTCTACGACAAAAAGTGTGTGATCAATAAAAAAATATTATTTACACAAGTGAAAGTTTTGTTGTCTATTTTAGTTTTTTTCTTTTGCAATTTATTAATTAACAATAACACAGCTAATAGTGTTTACTTGGTTTAGTTTTTTAGTTATGATTACGAACATGTATTAAATAAATTTATTTGTGTACAAAATTAAAGCTGACAGTTTTCCCTAGGTATATAATTAAAAAATATTGCTTATTATTCAGTTTTAATCTAATTCCAGATAATTGATGCGATAAATAAGGTGGTAAATAGTTTCTCCGGAAGTACCTTAGAGAAATAAAAAAGTTTATTGTGTGGCATCTGATTACATTGCTACCGAGATGCATTGGCATATCTAAAACATTTTCTCAAACATTGTGTGTTTCTAATAATTTATTTGTAAAAAACGACAAAAACCCAAAAAAGTTTTAACAGACTGCGACCGGTATAAAAGTTTAGTTTGGGGTATAACTAATACATAAAAAAAATGTTACAAAAAATAAGTGGAACTATGAAAGTGGGGTAGGTTTCTAGGAGTGGAATATGTACTCTAGAATTTTCAGGCAGAAAATGACTCTCTAGCGCAAAATGTTTTACAGAAAAGTTGTCGATAATAAAAAAATAAAAACTTCTGTACAGAAAATTTTTCAACATAACCTCAAATTCAAAGTGAAAACCGTGAAAACCGGTTTTTTTTTGTTTTTTGAATTTTTCTCTGGTGAAAAAATGCAATTTTGATAAAATTTGGTCAAAGAACACTTTTTTATATTACATAAGCACAATTTTTTGACAATCAAAAAATTAGTTTCGAGATATTTAAAATTTTCTGGAAAAAAAAGAATTTAAAAAAAAAATTCTTCCAATAAAATTTTTGATTTTCAAACTCCGCACCCGCGTATTTTCTTTGTTGGAATGTCTACTTTAATATAGTCTATCTATGTTGCGATCGAATTTTGCATTAAACCCCTTAAAACAAAAAAAGACCTTTCGGTATACGTGTTTTTTAATATGTATTTATATGTGTTATTTTAAAATTTTTTGATTACTTACGTAAAAATAATTTTGTTACAGGTATACTTCAATAAAATAATTTCAATTTATAGTAATTAATTTAACACAATGTATTTGTTTTTGTTTGCAAATTAACACTGGTTCACCTTACAAAAATATTGATATTAAAAAATCTATTACATTAAACTGATGCATTCATTATCTGAATCTTTATTATGACAAGGTGGTGGCTCTATAACAATCAGTTCATCATTTTTGTTTTCAAAAATTATTTCTTCTCTTTTACTGCCGTTATCATGGTAAATAATGCACAAGTTTGTGCATTTATGCCATGTTTTTGGCAACCACATCTTGTTGAACAGCCTGATTTGCAAGTACAGCTAATACTATTTAATAAAATATCTAGAATTAATTTAAAAATTTTTGGTATAAGTTTTATCATTCTTCTGTTCATTTAAAAAGCCAAGTCAACTTTGAATTTTATAGTAAACTCTGTATAAGTGTTCTGCAGCTGCCCCTTCAGTTGATGGGAATTTTCTAATTTAAAACCAGATGTGTTGATTGCTTTTTATACAATTCAAATCATAATGTGTTCAGCTGATGATGATGATTTTTTTATTATTTTGATAAATATCAGCTATAAGCTTGTTACGGTTCAAATTGCTTGAACTCGAACGTAGGTCGCAAGCCTTCTGAATAACGGTTGTCGTGAGTTGCACGTTACAATGAAAGTCGAATTTGCCGCGCACGCTACAAATTTTCCCATTGATGGATCGGTTAATTCACAAAATTTATCGAGACTACGAGCGGACATTTTGTGATTTCCTTCTATTGGGCATTTTCGGCGTGCTTCGTGAAACTAAAAGTTTACACGTAAAATATTAATGTGGCTTAAATAATTCCAAGTTAAATTGGTGTGTAAATATAAATCGGACCGCATTCGCCCACGTGTCTTGATCTAATACTCTACTCGTGTATTACCATCTGGATAATTCCTGGGGGTGCTGGAACGGTTAGTTAAGAATCCTTCGCTATAAAACATGACGACTACCACAGTTTCGCCTACATTGAAACTGCCAACGGCCGATAAACTCAACCGGCTGAGGGCCGTTTACGCCACTTTGAGGGAACATATCTGCTTTCTGAGCTTTGTCGTCTAGTTCTCCTAAAGGAAATCCTGTGGCTACCAATCTTCTAAAGCTGTCAACTGCTGTCGTTAGCAAGAACCTTCCTTATCGGAACTGCATGCCTCAGTACACAGCTAAGTTTATTGTTTAAAAAAACCTATTCACTTTGCGTGCGTATGAATCTCACGTCCATGTGACATTGAACGGTTTGAATCCCTACTATATGAGCAAATTTGTATTTAGGGTAGACTCCATCCACTGACGTTCGGTTTTGTTTTCGCTAGCTCCATACGAGCTTGGGCGCTTTAGATAAAGTAGGTAAAGCTAAAACAAAAGGCCTTTTGGGTTGGCGGAAGCTACTTACCGTGCTAGTCCAAGTTTAAGTTTAGTTTTTAAGTCACCGTGTGTAAGTGACGTGTGTACGTCGAGTTTCCTTAATCCTTAATTGGAACGCTAACTTTAATTTGGGGTGTAACAAACAAAAGCTTAACTGAATTTCGACATATTTGATTGCGAGCTTTACTTAATTTGTTGTTGCTAACGCCCGTAAGTATTATGCGACAGAATCTCTTACTTCTCACATATTCTCTTAGTATTTAAGTTTTGGTTGCTATATTCACATGTCTAGTTGTCTCTCTGATTTGTGTTCGTTTTAGCGTATTAGACCTTAAGTCAAACCTTTTGAATTCCTGTTGGTCGGTTTTATTTCTTTCTATTACCCAGCAGGTGGCGCCTCGTTAGGCAGCAGTTTATTTCTTTCAGTTCCTCAAAGACCTCCCCAACTCACCGACTAGTCCGGACACTGCTGTGCTAACTATTACAAATACGGGATCTTCCATTAATTTAGTGCGCTATTTTGAGCCAAATGGTATTGTTCATCTCTAGGTTGTATTGCTAGAGGCGTCGCTTCTTTTATTATTATTTGTGAATTACAACCGTTACAAGCTGACAACAATTTTTAGCGATGACTTCTTGATTTGCGTCTTTTTAGCTAGGTTTAATAAATTATTATTACTTAATAATAATTTTACAAAACTTTTTTCCTTTACCAGCTAAACCAGAAATAGAATCACAGCCAGTTTTGTGTAGAAAACAATCAGATTAATAAAACATATCCTTTTGTTTTCCTCTCTCGTTTATGGAAAAAAATACTATGATTATCTACATTTAATTAGTGAAATAGTACTAATAGATCAGTGTCTTGATCTGGCATGATGACAATTTTATTGTTGTGACTGTAACTTATCTGATATACTTTTTATTAAATTATTTTTGTTACTGTCGTTTGATAAAAAAATTTCTTGAGAAAATGGTATTTTAGTAATTGCCTGATACTGAAAAGTAGGAATGTTTACAGATTTCTGATGACGTGAACGTTCACTTTGTTTTGTGCCTGTCGAAGTAGAAGTAGATGCTGTTAAAGTCGAACATGAAGTTGCGTCTGCGTAGAAATAACCATCCAACGTAATATGACTATTTGCTGTTTAATGAGATTGAACATACTTTAAATATTTATTTACAATTTATATAGTGTCATTTTTTCTGCCATACAACTTTATGTAGTAAGAAGCCACCGTCTACCACATGTAAGGCATTTTCACAGCATGGTACAGCAGAAACCTCAGAAAAGTCAACTTTACTATTTATGTTCAGTGAAAAAATAGTAGAGGATTAATTACTACTTTTTTCACCATTAACGTTTACTGATGGGGCCTTCACACACTTTTTGTGTATAAGGAATCATTTGATATTTCAGTTTTCATTATTTCATATTCCATAAAATTTTAATACTTAAAAATATCATTTTTTACGTAATTAATACATTAAAAATTACGTTTAGCAAAAAGTCGTTTTTTTGGGTTCTGTTGAATTTTAAGGGGTTTATTGCAAAATTCTACCCCAACATAGATACACCATATTAAAGTAGAAATTCAAACAAAGAAAATACGCGGATGCAGAGTTTAAAAATCAAAAATTTGACTGGAAGAATTTTTGTTTGAAAATTTTCTTTTTTTTTTCAGGAAATTCTTAAATATCTCAAAACTAATTTTTTTTGTTGTGCAAAAAGATCGTGCTTGTGTAGAATAAAAAAATGTGTACTTATACCAAGTTTCATGCAAATTGATTTTTTTGTCAGAGAAAAAATTCAAAAACCAAAAAAAAACGGTTTTTTTGTGATTTTTACCTTGAATTTGAGGTTATGTTAAAAAATGTTCCGTACAGAAGTTCTTCATTTTTTTATTATCTACAACTTTTTTGTAAAACATTTTGCGCTACAAGTCATTTTCTGACTAAAATTGCAAAAGTACATTTTCAATCCCTAGAAATCCACCCCAGTTACGTAGTTCCACTCATTTTTTGTTACATTTATTTTTTATGTATTAGTTATACCCCAAACTAAACTTTTTCACCAGTCGCAGCATGTTACAACTTTTTTGGTCAAAAAATTTAATTGCACTGAACTATTAAGCAAATACTTGATGAGGTGCGCAATTTATCATAATGAGCGAAGTAAATGTTTAATTTAGAATAAACTTTCCATAAGGTAATAGCTTTCTTTTCCACGTTCAATTTATCGATACCTCTAAAATAACAAAAAAACGACTCATTGACGGAATCTTTATCAAAAAATTATAAAGCACCTTAGCCTTAAAAAACAATAAATTTATTTAAAATCTGTTGAAAACTTTGTATGTCAGTGTATTTCTTTAAATAAATTTTCTGAGTAAACATAGGTATATGTACCAAAAAACTGGAATTCTTCTAAAAAATAAATCTATCATACATTATGCATTAATATTTTAATAAATTGAAAGAAGAAGTACAAAACATTTTTCATTCCGTAAGGAGAAGATAATGCGTGCTTGAAGGCAACCACCATAGTTTTAAAAGACTGAAATTAAAAGTAATAACTGTTCATTTGAATGCCTATGTTCAATCTGATGTAAGGAGGCATCACTTGTCTAGCTTCTAAGTGTAGCAAATATAATTAACTCTCACTCTTTCTTTCAACAGTTCTTCGACAAATAAATAAGAGTTAAGATAGTTAAAATTCTGTGGAATTGTTATTTTTGCTAATTAATGTTAAGTCACTGTGATTACTTCAACACGCTTTCATTTATGACAAATTGTTTTTTGAAGATTTTTCAATTCTTGAAGACTTGTTTTTACAATACATTTTGTGTTTTATCAGTTTAAAGCTTGTATGTGTTGGACACAGCTGTAAATGTGTGGTATTTCTGTTTTAACATTATCATCTTGTCTCTAATTACAGGTTGATTGTTTTTCATCGCAATACCAATATTTTCGTCTATTGTTTCCATGTTAATTGAAATTAGGGGACTACCTCCCAAACTACATATTTTGACTTTTTTGTTGTTTTAATAAACAAGGCCATTTAGGTTCCCTGATTACTTAAAAAAACAACCTACTGACAGATTACACTTTCAAACAACATTCAAGTATTTAGAGGTTCAATTTTTTAGAAGTTAAATTTACGAATATATGCCTTTAATAATGAGTTATACTAGATCTTAAAATTAAATTGTGTCATTTATACCTGATATTACATTGTTACTACAATTAAACATCATTAATGAAATTATTTGTAATAATTGTCCCCAACGGTAACGTTATGTTAACAGCCACAAGATGGCCGTACCTATGCTCATTCCGTAACAAGTGCGAGAATATTTTCGCACGGTGTTTTAGAACCTACCAATTTTGTAACTGAAAATTAATCCAGAATATTAGTATTCTAGAATAGGAGTAGAAAAATGTTTTTCTAAATGCAATTTTTAGTCCACTTACAAAGTTTCAACTGTAATAGATTATTTAGATTTTTTGCCACTTTTTATGAATTGCAACTTTGTTGCAAAGTAAAATGTAATTCAAGCTACATAAAACTTCATAGTTTTTATAATATTTTATTCTTACACTTTTTACAATATTCTAAATAATTTAATCAACAAATTTTAGACATAAGGGCCCTTATTATCAGAAACTCTTTAAATTTAATATTGAAAGTAGTTTGCTGTTAAACTATGTAGACAGTGTCCACATACTATTATTTTCTGGGATGTTAAACCGTGGTCTGTTAGAACTTCTTCTTCTTCCATACGTTTCGTTTGCTGCTGCGGAAACATCCTTAGGGGCGTGGTCGCAGATCTCGATTTAAGTTTCTGACTGACGTTTTATCTGGATCTGCTACACTATCAGTGGCGTGGTGGTAGAACTCATTTCAAGTTTCTGGCTGATGTTTTAGTGTAGAAGATCCACACTATCAGTGGCATAGTCGTAGAACTCGTTTTAAGTTTCTGACTGATGTTTTATCTAGATCTGCTACTATTTTCATCTTGATCAAAGAAGAAATTTATGCACGCCAACTCAAACTTGGAATAAAGTCATTGTAGCATTGAGTGAAAAACCCGTAAACTCAAAAAAGTGAAAAACTGCAAGAAACACTTTTCCGTTAACTTCACTTTTCTACCTGTTTGTTTTTTAAACATACAGTACTATTTATCATAGTATAAACCGTGACTTTTGAGGAGATAACTTAGCTAATCTTAACCTACACAATTTAGACATTGATAATATTCAGTTCTTATATGAGAATGAACGTAACAATACTGGAGAAGATACCAAAGAAGTAGATGATGAGAATTTTTGATAGTATACTTAGAAAACCCAGACAAAATATTACTGTTTAAAAATTTAAACAACTTTAGTGGAAAGAAATGATCTCACTCTAATGAAACGCGTCTGTACCATTACATTTTTAAGAACCTTGTGCCTTTTATTATTAATTTATTTTTCGGTCCTCTGTCTATGATCACTGATTTTGCATTAGTCAAAAACGGCGAGAAATACCTCTTTTTTGGCCTTGACTAGCAAAAAAGTTATTACATGTTGGCAATATCACATTATACTCATGACACTGAAATCACTGAAATGACCTTATGCTGGAATACGTAAATAATACGTACTCTTTACTTTACCTTGTAAATTGAATGCTGCCAAATGGTGTTACCAACCGAAAATGTTTCCCCATATAGTAATATTTAAAAATTTAAATTTCAATACATTTGACAATTTGTCGGCCCAAAAAATCTTGTGTGTCACTTGGCCAGAACTGTTTTTGCGAGTCCTCGCAAAGATCAGTTTCTGGCCTAGTGATACAAATAACTACTTTTGTGACATTTTCCTCCAAAAATGTTATGTGCTAAAAACTCTTGCGAAATTAATTAAAATTGTCATCATGACATCAAAAATTTTTGAAATACTAGTTTATATGTCTGTTACAACTCTTTCTAGTTCACCCTACCACTGCTGAAAGAACATAAGAATTCTGCAAATAGAAAAAAACAATGATCTAGCATGCTTTTAACTATTACAAGATAACCAAAATTTATCTTTACGCAGATAGTCATTATAACCTCAGGGCGATTATCGATCGTTTCAGTTAAAACTAAAACGTGTACCTGGTGAGCAAAACGTAGGAATGTATTACAGTTGTGTTCAACAGTTGCTTGATATCTCAAACAGTACCTCCCATTAAAACAAAATAAATGGGGTTTCAAACTCTACGTTTTAGAAGAGTAAGCGGGTATGCATATAAATTTGAAATTTTATCCGGTACAAAAATAAAAAGCTGTATGAACGAAATTCAGGAGCAATTGCTAATATCTTGGTTAAGCTATATAGAAATTTTTATGAAAAGAGTTTCCAAAGATTACATTTTAATCATTATTATTCGGACCATCCCATATAAAGAAACCAAATTCCGAATCGTATATTGCCTACAGAATATCAAACTATGTTGCTTTTCTGAAAGTCATTGCTAACATTTTGTTATTTTAACAATCAATACAAACAATTAAGATGAACACAAACAATTAAGTGCTTATAAAGCAAATATTGAAAAGGTTGAAAAGAAAAAAAATTAATTTTTTGGCGTTGTAAGTGTAATGTATGGTGCCCTCGAAGATCTATATAAACCTTCGCAAGAATTGGTTGTCTAGATGTTTCTTTTTGAAAAATCCTTCCGAGATCCTCTAAAAATTCTTCTATTACATCAGACATGAAACTGACGAATCCAACCATCACGCCTAAGTAAGGTAAATCTTGTAAATATCAATCATGTTAAGGTCAAATACAAAAAAGAAAGGTACAAAAGGAATAGGAGTGAGTGTAAACTTTTAAGATTTTGGTATTAATTAAGATAAAAATTAAAGAAAATTGATTGGTAATCTCAAGGGGGCATATGGAAGTTGTGCTACAGATTTTTGATATCTAATTACTGTGGGATGAAAGAATTGTGAAACAAAAGCTTCAGAGAGAAGAATAGGCAGCATATGAAGAAAAGATAAAGCATAAAAAATTAATTATTAAAAACGAAAGGAAGCTTGAAAAGAATGAAGTACAAAAGTTACACACATAGAGGGCGCAGGGAAGAACCTCGTTTTTTGACCATTTTATAATTTTTTGATGGAAGGATACTAGTTACCCGCGAGCAAAGGTTTATAAAAAATCGCTGAAAGAACGGTGTTCAAAAGAACAAACTACGGCCGGCCCGAATTATATTAGAAAGAGAGAGAAAGTTTCCGCCAAGTACAATGATAAAATAAAAAGTGTGACGACGTCAAATTGAGAAAAACGGCAAGTTAATTTCGAATAAATTAAAATGAGAAGAGAAAGCAGTCAATAAAAAAAGACAAATGACTTACATGTAGTAAACACGTTGTTGAAACAACGAATTAAATTTCATTGTATTTCAAACAAAGGTAAGAACGTTATCGATAAGTCAAACGGTACCTATTGGTCTTCAAAACTCTCGATGTGAAATAAAAACTAATGTGTGAAATAATAATTACATAATAGAAGGTTTACAGTACATTGTCGTGTTATCAACGTTACAGAGGAAGAATAGTGGTATCCAAAAGGTAGTACCTAGACAGAAAGTCGTCTGAGGAAGCACCTGATGCATCATTTACATAACTTTAGAAGAAAAAAATTGAATCACAAGAAACAACGTACAATGGCACTTAGTACTCCCTTGACTAAGGTTAAGGTGGTAAGATTTTATAAGATTTTGACACCTGTTGCACCAACACATTTTTTGAAGAGTAAGCGGCGAGCACAGCTGAGCTCAGTGTTGAGCGCAGTGGAACCGTTGCGTTAAGTTTTTTGTTTATATGAGCGAGATGGTTTGAACAGACAAAATCTTTTCTAAAATCTCAATTAAAAAAAAATTAATAAGATTCAGTTTATACTAACAATACTGTTGAATAAAATAAAAATAAGCTATACCAAGCAATCCCAAACACAAGAATAAATTTTGTTTCGCCCGTGTATTCAATGAATGTTTATTTTATAATTTTTAATTGGACAGGGATGTTACCTAGAAACCGACGGGATTGGACGTTGTTTCCACACCTCCAGGAGTGTAAACTTGGCGGTTTTGTTGTTTTATGCAAACAATTTAGTCTTTGTTTTAACAAAAGTAAAATTGCGTCTATGATTTTATTTCAAGAAATATACATTTTCATAAAGTTTTCTTTTGTTGTGTTGCTCTGATTGGTTGCAGTCCATTTTTAGATTCTTTGGCTTGTATATTTGTACCATTTTGTCTCCCTAACTAGTGTTAGCAATGAGTGTGGTAATGGCCAAGATCTATCCAGTGCAAAGTATATCAATTTTATGCATTTTATAAAAATGTTAAGTAATTTTTATTGTAAACAAAATGCACAGTGTAGAATAAAAGGGAAAATTTTAACTTCAACATGATTATAGAAAATAACTATATATATATATCACATGATGTATCCTAACATGTATAAATAATAGATTGGTGTATCTATGGACAACCACACCCTACAAAAATCCAAATAGAAATTGTACCATTAGATAAATCAGTTAGCTTGAGCGAGAGTTGTTGATAGCAATTCAAATCTACCATCACTTGAAAATATACATCCATATACATAACATAATGCAAATTAATAATAACTATTTATTAAAGAACATCCCATCTGTCAAACCGAGCTGTAAAATGCACAAGCTTTAATGTTGAGTGATGAATTGGAGAAGGTGGTCCCATAACATCGTCAGCTCGATTTTCTGTTCGTAGAAATTTTATTTTCAGAAGCATGAAGAATGTTGCATTATAAAAAATGACTACAGTATGTTTGTTCCACCATATGATGGGCCTTCTTATAGGAGTATTTTTGGAGTGGACTATTAAAACTCCATAACTGTGCCACAGTTTTAGTCAAAGACGTCCGATCTTTGTCAAGGCAAAAAGAGATTGTTGGAGTTCTTTTGCTTTGACAAAAGTCAGACGTCTTTTGACCGAAACGTTGGCACGAATTAGTACATGGAGTTTTAATAGTCCACTCTAAAAAATACTCCTAAAAAAAGGCCCATCATATGGTGGAACAAACATACTGTAATCAATTAAGACAGGAGATTTTATTTAATAAAAAATGATGTAACACAACAAATCCAAGAGAGCTGGAATTCATCTAACTCCCCGGAAATATTGGGAATCACTAAAGAACGGGAGATAGAACATTTGAAATTTTTTTTCGTTAAGATTATTGTGATTCTGTACGTTTTTTCTTAGAAAAAATCTTTGCACGAAAGATGTTTGTTTGGAAAAACTAAAAGTTTACTTTTTTGTCGACAGTTTTGTCTTGAAATTTAAATAACATTAACCATTTCTTGTTATATCAAGTAAACCAATGATTTCAAATAAATACTTATACATGTTTAGCATTTAAAAAAATGATAACACTGCAACTAGTAACGAGAACGTGTAAGAGCGTATAGAAAGTGCGTCGATACGAAAATATACCTACACTTATACCTGCTGTTCAAAACCGCGGTAGGCTCGCTCGGTTATGGAACGTTATGGAACCAATTCACTTAGAAAATTTTTCACGAAAAATCTTTTTAACAACTTTTTTAGTGTAATTATTATTTTTCAAGATACATTTAACTGAAGGTCACTTCAGATCAGCGTAATTCGGTTTATTTATTTATTCGTATGGTACATTTTCATATTTGTATTGTCATGTAAGTAAGTTATATTTATGGTGGCCCAGAAGATCATTAAAGACCTGTATAGAGTGGTCACGAAACCGTGTGCAATTGTAGATTGGTTTGTCTTGGCAAAGCATTTTCTTCAAGATTTAGGAAAACCACTAAAACCTAAATATACCTACCTTAGTATTCATAAGTAATAATATTGATTAAGGTAAGTATTCCTCCAAAAATTATATTCTTAAATATAAATGGTCTTTTAGGACTCTTTTTTTGTGGAGGTAGAAAGGACAAATAACTCAAAAAGCTGTGATTGCCGACGTTTCGCTCCTCATTGTGAGACCATTTATATTTAAATATTGATTAACTGGTAAACATTATAAAAGATAAATAAGAAGTTAAAATATAACAGCATAGCCATTGTATGACGGCATATAATAGACCAGTCCAAGCGCCAGTCACGACAATGAGGAAAAAATAGTACGATAAAGAAATAGCCAACAAAATAATGAAAAACATATAATCAGGACAGACAAAATATTGCTTAACGTCAAATGTCCTTCAAATCAGTAAACCATAATCGAGGGGTAACTCACTGATGAAATTTGGTGTAGAAGCCTTTGGCATTGCATGGCATTACGAGCGAATTTAGTACCATTTTTCGCATTGTCTGGCATTTTGTGGCATTGCGTGGAATTGGATGACATTCAATGGAATTTTTGTGGTATTTTACGGAATTGTTTAAGCATTGTAGTCATAACAAAATACGCATGCGCTGTACTTACTTCTTTGTCATTGCAGCGCTTGCGTACTATTAATTACAAAAGAAAATAGTATTATCGGGTTAATGAAAGTGAATTGTATCTTACAAAGACCCACCTTATGAAACCAAAAGACAAGTACTGTTGTGGCAGTTGTTAAAAAAAGTGAGGTTAAAATTTATCCAGACCGGTCAATCCGGGACTAATAGAACAAATTAGGTCTTTCTTTTTAAAAATATTTTATTTATAAAATGTGTTGCCGTTAACATTCGCGACTCACCCGGCAGTTTATTTCGCCCATATGAGAGGCTCCTGACTATCATGACATTATCGCTTTTTTGGGGAATCACGGTTGTCTGCCGAACGAAAAGGTTTCTCCGCCGCAACAAGGCCAGCCGTATAAAATTGCTGATAGATACAAACTTTTTGACAACAAATAATCTCCCACAGAACCCTTTGCGTTATATTAAAAGTGAGAAAAATAGATTGGTCGCCCTCATTTTGTGTAGTTTATTTTAAAACCAAGCCATCAGCTTTCAAAAAAAACCAAATATGCCAAAATCCCATATTGGTAATGTAGAAATGAAAAAATATTAATAAATAAACAAAAAAAATAACTTACACATTCTCTTTCAAACTAAATTTAAAAGATATTTTAAATGAAGGGACACTCAACTCATTTTTAACCTTAATAATATTCTGTGAGGAGTAGACCTTTGTTTTCTGACCGTAAAGAAATTTGGTAGTTAGATGGACTATTATTCACCTTGTCACAAATGCCTTCTTTTCCCTATTCAAGATTCTTGACATCAACGCCAGTAACAAAAAAATACCTTTTAAAAATTGTTTTTTTTTTTTTGAAAAAAAAAAAAATTTTTTTTGGTTTGTTATTTTTTTAAAAAAATTTTTTTATTAAACCAAGAACATCCCTTACTTAGTATTAAAACAGAGGCTTATTAAATGAAAGTTTGTAATGTCAAGTTTTACGATTGATAGTTTACGGTCTCAATAATCAGTAACACGTTTATGTATACAGGATTTCCCAAAATTTACGGAATTCCTGTTTGGAAATTGATAGAACTGATTGAAGCAAGTAGAAATATAGAAATATATTTTTTCCACCTATTTATTTAAAAGCTACAGCCTATTGCTGTGATACTTATTTAAATTTTTTTTCTCAATCCATTTTGTTAACTTAAAGCAACATTCTCATGTTAAGGGGACCAAATGCCATGCCACTGATTTGACGAACGTACCCTAAAATGTAAAAAAAAAATAATAAACAAAATTTTCTATTTTAAATGACATATATTTTTTGAAAAAGAGAATTTTTTGCAAAATTCTTGCTTCTCTCAACCACCTTTCTACAAATTCCGGAAATTTGGGACACCATGGGGGACCTAGGTTCTTACATTTTTTTGTGGCGCAACCTGATGAAGGTTTTTGAATCACATAATACATATCTTCACACATAGATTTGTAATTTTGATTCAAATTTCATTTTGACTAAATATGGATGACTTCAATTTCGATTTTTTCAAACCATCGAGGTATCTTTTAATATTAAAATCCCAGTATGTTTAAAGAACTTATTGCTGGATACGAATGACATATACAGGATGTTCCTAAATAATATGTACAAACAAAAGAATGTGATTTTTTGGCTTATTATATGACTAAACTATCATACAAACATAAGTCCGCAAATGCTTCCTTAGCGGACTACAGGGTGTTAAAATTTTAATTGTTTTAAGCTTTTTGTTTATAGCTCCTGCAGTTCTTAAGATATTGAGTTCAAGTTTAGTATGTTTCCAGGAGTTACATCTACTGACAAGTCATTGGACCGTAAGAATTATACCGGGTGATACTTTTTCAGCGGCTATCAGTAGTATTTACACCTTACGGCTTGGTAGTATTTACACCTTACACTTAGTAAGATTTACACCTTATACAGTTTATTACAATTGAACGTTTAATGAAGTGACAACTATCATTATTTGATATTATTAAAAATAAAAGATCATCCAAATGAATCCACAGCTTACTAGACCACTTTTGAGAAATTTCATTTTGTTAGATATTTTTCTAATTTTTTTTTATCGAAAACGATTGCAGATAAAAAAACCGGCAAGAAACCTAAAGTTTCTAAACAGGACCGAGAATCCATTTTTTATTTTAGAATCTACAAGCGGTACACCACAGAAAAAGTGACATAACCGCTGAAAAAGTATCACCCGGTATAATTCTCACGGTCCTCTGACTTGTCAAAAGATGTAACGTCTGGAGCCTAACTTTTATACCAAATTTGAACTCAATATCTCAAAAACTGCAGAAGCCATACACAAAAAACTTGAAATTTTAACACCCTGTAGTATGCTACTGTTATATGAATATATATGAAACTTTAGTTATAAAATAAGCCAAAGAATCACCTCCTTTTGTTTGTACATGATATTTAGGAACACCGTATATAAAAAAGTCAATAACTAATATAGACAATGATACAATAGAAATCTATATAGACTATAATGATACAATAGACAGTTATATTAGCCTAGACATTGAAGAGATTTATTTCTAAAAAAAGGAAAAGTTACTCAATACCATGAAATCTCAAAAGCGTGTCAAAATTTTACCCTCTTTAGAATCCAATTGTGAGTCTGAGAGTGAATCAACGCACGACGATTCAAGACGAAACGGAGAAAGAAAAGTACTTTATCCATCGATCATTATCAATTTAAATAATAACAATGGTTCATTGGGCAAATTGTACAATCTTTTAAATTATTGATGTTCACAAACCCTCCTTTAAACTTTGTTAATTGACAATTCTCCACAATATGTGCAATGGTCTTTGGTTCGTTTCCACAGTCACAATTAGGCATAGAGTTGCATTTTTAATGACGTGTTCTTATCCATATTGCTTTTGACAAATTTTTCTTTTTTGATCAAAGCCCGGGATTCTATTGTTGGATCATCAATAAGAAGTTAATTGAAAACATCAACTACAGACCATAATTTTTATTTAATTACGCTGTAATTAAGCGTGGGATCAAACAATTGCTTAACACATTAAGTGCCACGCGGCATTCACTTGTGCCGCAGCAAAATTTCTACTCAGGCTTATGGCACAATACTAATGCCGCATGCCGTTCAACCAGTTCATGTTACATGGCATCACTAACAGACCGCACATCATGTATATTTGTATGGGTACTTAAAATAGGTGGCCCAAGGGACCTTGTATACTTACTTCCCTGAGATTTTTTATATCTTGAAAAACAGTGGCTGTTTATTTATGAAGGTTTGATAAAATTAATTTTTCTTAATTACGTGTGTGAAAAAATTACACGTTACTGACTATATTATTTTATTATTTATTGTTAAAGCTGCATAATTAATAAAATAAACACAAAAATGTTAAAATCAAAAGAATATTTATTTTACAAAAAATAATAATTCGAAACTACAAACAAAAGATAAAAAATAATATTCATTGTTTTTAGTAAAGTGATCCTCAAAAAAACAGGTTACACAGTAATGCTTATTACACTTTTTACACTTCCATGGTGATCTGGGAGTTCGGTTTGTTGCAATTTTTCTGTCAAATGTCTGGGATATTCTACTGTAGCATGCTACACATCTATTTCTCTTACCCGTGTCCTCTAATTCGTGCTGTTCGTTTGGTTCGTTTTCCACTTCAGGTACCTCAGATGTCAGATTAAAAATTTTTTCTACAATTTTTTCTTTGAACTCTGTTATTGATATTTTTTTCTTGGTTACTTCATTGTATAGAATGTATGCATTTACAATACATGTGCCTAATAAAATTTCAAAAGCCAGTTTTCTGTACCACTTGACACCTCGGCGAAGAACATGGTTGTACGCTTTTAGCTGATCAGATATGTCTATGAACGACTTACACTTATTATAATCAAGGATAAGATTTGGTTTTGTTTTGGTTTCTCCATGTTTATTTACGATAGTTGTCATTTCTGGGGTATGCTTGGTACTTAGTGTAAGTACGTCTCGTCGATCTTTCCATTTTAAGATCAATACCCCTGTATTGCTTTCTCTTGCTATCATTTCTCCCTTTCGTAAATTTACGGTGGTCACTTCTTTGCAGTTAAGCCGTCGGTTTGGTCTAAGAGTTCCAACTAAGTATGTTTTATTTTCTAACAGCTTATGTGCTAAAGTCACACTGGTATAAAAATTATCAGTGTATACTGTCCTGCCTTTGTTCAAGAGATTTTGTGTAAGTTGCATGACTACGTTGGCAGAAGCTCCCAAAGGGTGATCGTCCTTTCCACAGTATATATTGAGATCGTATGTATATCCCCCTCTTAGACATAGTTTGTACAATTTCACCCCGTATTTGTGCCGTTTGTTCTTTACGTACTGGCGAAATGACAGGCGTCCTCTAAACGGGACAATCGTTTCATCTATACATACGTCTTCCGATGGAACAACAACTTCTTGAAACCTTACCTTCAATTTGGTTAAAAGGGGCGAAATTTTTCGTAATCTATCTGTTATGGGTAAAGTCATATCTTCGTTGTTATGGAAATGCAATACTCTTAGTATTAACTCAAAGCGATTACGTGACATATATTTTTTAAGTGTGTTGGTGTAAATTGCGTTTTGGTTCCAATAATTACGTATCATCGGAAAATTGCACAAACCCATCCATAATATGATGCCAAAAAATTTTTCTATTTCATCTGGGGTTGTTTCTCGCCACCAACGTAAGCGAGATTTCCTATGAGTCGTTACTAATTTTTGTTGTTCGGCGTATGTATTAGTTTCAGTCACAATAAGGGCTATAATTTCATCTGTTACAAACATTTTGAAGAAATCAAAAGGCTCTTTATTTTTGTAAGTTTCTTTGATCTGCGGTCTTATTCCTGTCGTTGTTTCGGTAAATGGAAATTTCTTTATATAACTTCCGTCAGGTTCAAACCACTTTATTTTTTCGTCAATATCTTCAGCCTCACCACAGCTATCATATTCGTCATCTGTCAACACGAATTGCCCAATTACGGATTCTATGGCATCGCAAACAGAATCTTGTACCGTAGAATGTATTGGCTCATGGTTAGAAAAATTATCTGTATTTACTGAAAAACAAAAATTGGCATTAGTCTAAATAAATATAAAACAAATATACAATTCTTACCAGAAGAAGTACTAGGTACATTTTGAGCGCCATTCTCTGTACTACGGAAATGTTCTTTTTGCCGTTTTTGTACAGGCTGTGAGTCCGATGAATCATCCGAAGTGTCATATTCTGATTCAGCTGTTTCAGCAGAATTTTGCCATACAAATCTTTGTGACCATCATCGTCAGACAAAAATTCTTCCATAAGTGCTTGAAGTCGTTTCTGCTCTTTTTCATAACTCATTTCGAGCACTTTCTAAATCAAACTAATTATGTGTACGTATCAACACTCGAACTGCAACTAGTGCGAAGTAAAACCAACAAGTCTGTTCTCGAAAACGCAAATGACTCATAAAGGTCCCTACCTAATGCGGCACACGTTAATGCCGCGCGGCCCGAAACGGTAATAAAATACTACTCAGGTTATGTGGCACAAACCTAGTGCCAAATTATTTTTCTAATCAAAAAAGCTCAATTTTTCATAAAAAATAAAAAAACGGAGTCGTAAATATTTTTTATTACAAATTTGATATATTACATAAATAAAAATAGTGGCCCAAGTGATCAGTTTTTTTTCTTAATAAGTGGCGCTTAATGTGTTAAACAACAATTATGTCTAATTACATTAGCAACAATCTTTATATGAAAAAACAAAACTACATATTCTAAAACGAAAACTGCTGTAGGTTCGCAAATTCGCTGGAAAAGTAAAAAAAGGATTAAACTTTTTGTTTAGAAACCGTCGTAAATTCTCCATCTTATTTATATAATGGGAATAGTTATACTAAAAAAATGCTGCGATGCATTTAAACTTATTCTACTGTTTACTTTTTTTTTTAATTGTTTACGTCTTCATTCAATAACATTCGTTATTTATATTTCAAAATAGGAGAATTGATTGTCGTTTAGTTTTTTATCTTAAACCATATTTAACTTTATAATTACGTTTGAGGTAATTAAAAACCAATAATAAGTTTCCGTTTTTTTTAATTTATAAGCAAAAATAGCAATATATTAAAAACTCATTAACCGCAAATACCGGTAAAACCATTTGTCTACGTTGTTTTATTTCTCAAACGGAAATAATAAAATTTCATTTACCTGTTTTTACCCAACCTGTCGAGAAAATTAATGATTTAACACTTGCTTTTTCTAAAACTTCAAGTCCCATTTGCTATTGTCTCTAGGACTCCAATATATCAAATCATATCTCTTGAAACTGCTCCCACAGAAGGATAATTCTGAAAAATGTGTGTTTGGTATCTGTAATTTATTATAACCTTTGCACGTTGTTCTTTCTCAAGTTGTTAGATATTTTATAAATTATAACTAAAAGATTTTGTCGCGTTAAATTAATACTATACAAATTCCCGACTATGAATTTTTGGTTATTTCAGGTTCAAAATAAGAGCATAAGTAAACAGAATTTGCATAATCCAAAGTATGTACGCAATGTTCTTTCAGTAGGTAGCATGTTTATTTTTATAGCTCGCTTCAATGTAGTTTTGTGAATGTGCCAATTTGTTTTCTTTTAATTTATTTTAGGGTTCATTGAAATCTTTTTTTTGAAAGAGTATGAAAGGGAATGTCTTTATTCCATGCCCGCGGCTGTTAGTTCTATTGAGATTTAAGACAAGGATGATATTAAATTCCACAAATTAATTTTGTTCGTTGTTTTACTTTTGATAATGAATATTTATTTGCCGATTTAATTTCGTTTACAAACCAAAAAAGAACTATAGGCTATAACTGTATACTAAAGTCTATTTGTTCGACTTATCCCGATGACGTCATGTATGCATTAAATCACGAAATTACCGTCGTCTGTAATTTGAAGCGTAAATATGGGCATTGATACCAACCATTCATTATTTACTTATTTCTTGATTGAGGTTACGTACATTTATGTTGGTCCTTTATTTACAAATGACATTGACATGTCGTCATTTGACATTTACGTCAAGTTGGCATCAAAATTGTTCGTGCAAGGAAAACAAATTTGTTGTTGATGTTATCCTTGTTAGTTACTTGAGTTAATAAGAAATATTGTAATACGTTATATAATAATGTATACTTTGTATTCAATATATAAAATAAGATAGCCATACACAAGTGTGCGCTTGATTCGTCGGTCAATAAGTAAAACAAATGATTTAAAATCGAAACAGCTACAAATAAGATCTAATTAGATAAATAACAAAAAAAAGTTGATATAGGTACCTATACTAAATTCATCGTAACCATTAGGGAACGTAACCGGGCGGGTGGCAAATATTATCTGTACATTCATATAAGAGAACAAATGTACGTATTCTGGAAAATTCAAATTAAAATGCAATACTGACTAAAAAAGGATGTATGATGCTGTCCAAGTACCTTTAAATATTTATTTTATTCGTAGTGTACAGGGTGTTTGTATTTTTGAGACAAATTGATTTGTGAAAACCAGAATTATCCATCTCTTCCCATTTTAGAGGGTAAACTTAAATGTAATTTAGCACATTTTATTTTTTTTTAATTTAAAAATTTTAGAAATAAATTACAAAAAATTGTTATTGAAGTTACTTAGCACTTTTTATGCTAATTTTTGTTTAACGGGCAACTTGTAATTTTTTCATTCGTGCATATATTACCTTTAGTGAAGTGGTCTAATTTCATGGTGGTCCCCTTTTTGAGATATCTTGTGGGAAACGCAGTCAACATAATATTTCCTAGATATGACCTTGTGATTTTTGCCCTCGATTTTTTCACATAAATATAGTGTATTATGCGTCTTTACTGAATATCTGGTGTAGTGAACTTATTAACAACACGCCGTGTATAAAAGAAGCAATTTTGTTTTATGTTTTATATAAAATTTGCATTAGTTTACGGTTTCATAGTAACGAGACATACACTCATGAAATTTAAAACTTGGACACCACAATTTCTGTAAACAAAAGTTTGCACATTGTGAAGCGGGCTTAAGGGTATCATTTACAATTCTAACAGCAGGTAGCCTCAGCAGGGGTTATCTTATAGAAGGACTGTAGAATGAATCATTACACTAAGCACGTTTTAGAAAATAGGTAATTTATGTTGCTTACTTACTTTTTTTAAATAAATCTAACTACTATTTGAAGTTATTAAAAATCATTAAACTCTCTATTCATAATATTTAGTCCTTACAAAATGTATATTTTATGACGTTTCATTTTTTCTGTAGTTAATATAAAAGTGAAAATAAAAACTAAGGCAATTCTTATTGTCAACGTATATATTTAGTTTTTGACAAGAATTTATTACATAATTATAATTAAGATACCAAGTTATAGTTTAAAATTAAATGAAAACGTTTTTTTTTAAATAAAGGTATTACTATATAAATAAATATAAGAAATCAATAATGGGTGTGACCTCCATTATTATTGATACATTCTTGGAGGCGTCTGCTCATTGACGCTATCAAGGTATCAATATAATTAATATTAATCGTTTCCCATGCGGTATCAATGGCTGCAATTAGTGCATTACGGTTTACTGGTATAAAATTTGGCCCTTGTTGTCTTCGGATAACAGCAAGTATTCGAGCCCAAACATTTTCGATAATGTTAAAATCTGGGCTTTTTGCTGGCCAGGGTAACAGCTCCAAGTTATTTGCTTGTATCCAGTTGCGCACAACCTGCGAAGTATAGGGTCATCATATCCCGATAGTTAATTATCGAATGTTCCAAGAAAATATGTGTAAATAGTAAATGGAATCTACTAACGTAACGTTAAGTCGTTAATTATAGTTACATAACTCTCCTTTCATAAGATATAGTTCATATTAATATGCTTATTGTAAAGCTTCGTACACACCTGAACAACAAACCGAGGAACAAACAGAACAACGAACCGAACGGCAATCGGAACATTAATTTGGACGGTGCTACGTACGAATTTTAGAACAGATTCGCAAGTCCTGATTGTTCCACGAACGGTTTGCGGCGTTCCCGCAACTTGTCGGTTTTTTCTCCGACATCAAAGAAAATGCGCGCGAATGCGTTTGCAGGTTTGGACGAATCTAAACAAAACGGCGAACAAACTTATGCGGGAGAATTAAATTATTTATTTTTGTCCTCCCTTTTGTGGGTTTGTTGTGTTTTAGGTAATATTATGGAGTTGACAGAAGAAAAATGTTTTAAATTAATCAGTGTTTAAGAATGCAAGAAAAAATGATGTCCCTATTAGCATCATTTGGGCGGGAAATTTTCAAAAAAAAAAAAAAGCGAAGTAAATTATAATTTTTACTCTTCTTTGTGCGTAAAATTTGGTTGGCACTATCTTCTTGTTTTCCGCAATTTTCTCTTCTCAATAATAAATATATATGAACTGAAAACTACTGAAAATAATTATGGGAACAGCACAAACGTTCCGTTTGTTGTTCGGATTGTGGAAATCATAAAAGATCGTTTGTCGTTCTGTTTGACTTTCGGTTCGTTGTTATGTTTGTTGCTCGGTTTGTTGTTCAGGTGTGTACGAAGCTTTACAACTTAAGCAACAATTTTTGGCGAATAAAGATTAGTTTGTGATGTAATATTAGAAACACAAATTTATATCATATCAAATTTATGACAACTTAAAACCAAGAACGTGTATGTTATTGCTAAGAAATTATTAAGGAAAAGCGCAATTGCAGTGTAAATATTTATAATTAGATATTTTCGAAAGTTTATAAGTCCTCTATTGTAATCTTAATACTTAAAAGAAAATCCTGTCCATTAGCATTATAAGGAAATGGCTTTTACTTTATGAATAAGTTTCAATAACAATAGAATATCCTTGCTTGTTTAATTTACTTCCTTTGAGTCATATTGCTCTAAGGGTTGTTACATTGGTCATTAGAAGTATGTAATAAATAAACAATTACCTACTGTTTGAGAAGGGTAGTGTGAACCAATAAATAAAGTAAGAAATGTAAATTCCATTTTAGTTTAAAATTTCAAGTGTTGTGAAAATGCCACCTCATCTCGGTGCTGATTTGAAAGCGCGGATTGTTTCGGAATTAGCGGCGGGCCGTAGCGTGCGTGAAATTTCACGTATGTTAGATATACCAAAAAGCACCGTAGGGCATTACCGAGTAAAATGGAATCTTGAACACACTTTGGAAAGAGCCATCGGAAGTGGTAGACCTAAAGTATCTACACGTGCTCAAGATCTCGAGTTGTTTCATTACGTAACAGAACAACCATTTGCTACATACTCCAGGGCTATAGCAGATACACATTTTCCCGGATGCCGTATAACTGCACAAAAAGATTAAAGGAGATGGGAATAAAGAAGTATAATGCTGCTGCGAAAGAAGTTCTCAGTGACGAAAATATGAGACGTCGTCTGGAATTTGCAAGGCGATATGTGAACGAACCTTTGGAATTTTGGAATCGAGTGATTTTAGCGACGAAAAACGTTCAATAGCCGCAACGATGGACCACTAAAAGTTTTTAGAATGGAAGGAACTCGTTACGAAAATAATCACATATGTCCTAAAAACGAAGTGGTTATTTTTCTGTGAATGTGTGTGGTTGGGTTAGCGCGCGGGGTCCAGGAGTTTGTTGGGTTATCGATTGGCGTATTTAGATATTTTGGAAACTATTATGAAACCTTCGGTCGAAGTGTTTTATCCAGACGAAGATTATATTTTCCAACAAGTAAGTATTCTTATTTCACTATACTTTCTCCAAGAAATAGTTCGGGATCTGTTGAATTAACATTTTCATAATGTATTTTTGTTGTTAAAGGACAACGCCCCTATTCATACTTCGCGGGTGTGCGCAATTGGATACGAGAAAATATAGTAATACCTTTATTTAAAAAAAAAAGTTTTCATTTAATTTTAAACTATAACTTGGTATCTTAATTATAATTATGTAATAAATTCTTGTCAAAAAACTAAATATATACGTTGACAATAAGAATTGCTTTAGTTTTTATTTTCACTTTTATATTAACTACAGAAAAAAATGAAACGTCATAAAATATACATTTTGTAAAGACTAAATATTATGAATAGAGAGTTTAATGATTTTTTTTAATAACTTACAATAATTAGTAGGTTAGATTTATTTAAAAATAAGTAATAATCAGTCAACCCAAATAACCATGTTTAGTTTTTTGATTTAATTTAAAAGTTATTGCTTGTAGACGTTTTTAAATCAAAATTATTTCTAATTTTATTTTGTAAACATTTCCTAAACAAAATTTTGATTCGATAATTAATCGAGCTATGGTGTTTAATTAGCGATACCTTCAAATATATTCTTTAAAGAAAAAAATAAGTAAGCAACGTAAATTACCTATTTTCTAAAACGTGCTTAGTGTAATGATTCATTCTACAGTCCTTCTATAAGATAACCCCTGCTGAGACTACCTGCTGTTAGAATTGTAAATGATACCCTTAAGCCCGCTTCACAATGTGCAAACTTTTGTTTACAGAAATTGTGGTCTCCAAGTTTTAAATTTCATGAGTGTACACGCGTCTTGATTAGTTGATATTCTGAAGAAGACATGTATACGTTAGGTACGGACGATTGAAACCATTGAGCAGTTGTTGGTTGATTTCCTTGATGTTGCGTCAGTTGTTCCTTTTTATTGTGGCAGTAGAGCTTTGTCCATTAGCCGAAACTGATGACATTGGATAGTGAACAGTGAATTGAGAGCGGGGTACAAGCGGTAACAGCCATGTTGACCATGCTTATGGCGTGCGTGCGTCCAATGGATGTTGTGGAAGCAGTTGAAGCGTTGCATGAGGTTGCCGCAAACAAGCAAGCAAGAAAAAATAAGAGCTACACTAAGTATCACCTACATCTGCTGAAGTGCTCTCGTTTACGTTTGGTTGTTAATTTCTTCAAACATATCGGTTTTGTCATCATTTCCAACGTAACACTTTGGCAATTATTAGTTCCTTACAATTACCAAGTACATTCCGGTATTACTAATTTATTATTGCTGTGGATGCTTCGGTGACACCATAACCAGAGCCCCCATGGGGTGGATCAGAGTAACTTTCCATCTGCGCTGCTAACTCACCCGAGCTTTATTGATTCGGACCTCGGCACGCGTTGACTCCTCCGTTTCGAGATAGCCGTTTGCAATAGTCAAGTTGACTGGTTGTGCTGATTCTAATCACACATCAGAAGAATATGAGAGCCAAGACATACTGGTCGATGACGCACCGTTATTATACAATCGACACCTTCGGGGTGTCCTAAAGTTTCGGAGGTACAGTCTGCCCGCCTTTGGCACCGGATCTCTCAACGCAGCCGTGAACTTCCCGGCACATAGCGGTCGGGGGTACAGTGAAGACTGTAGAAAGACCCAGGCAGTTTGGCCGGGATGCATCTGGCG
Source organism: Abscondita cerata (assembly GCA_030710515.1). Classification (NCBI taxonomy): domain Eukaryota; kingdom Metazoa; phylum Arthropoda; class Insecta; order Coleoptera; family Lampyridae; genus Abscondita; species Abscondita cerata. The sequence goes on from JALBCR010001060.1 coordinate 58,917, forward strand.
GTTGGTTTTTAAACAAAGGTTACCCTTGGTTTGTAATTCAAGTCTGGGGGGTTGACGGGGGCCTGCTGACTAATGCTCAGAGTGCTTGACTTTCAACGTATTACTGTAACTCTCCAATGACACCTATCACATATTGGTCAGTTGTCGCTCATGCGTGAGAGGGTCCGTCTTAGTGGGCACCATATGTGACTAAGTGCTGCCTGCAACTCCCACATCCAGTTTTACTGCGGGCAGAGGAGCAGTCTCTTGTTGCTGATGCATTGTCGCGTCTTTTAATTACTAACTGACTATGGGCTAATTGTACGTTAGGCAGGAAAGGTGGCCTCTTGTCGCCCGAATCTGGTCCGATCCGAGACTTATGGGTACTACGGGTTATCGGCAACCAAGCTGGGGTTCGCATTCTAACTGCTAATCTTTGTCTACCAGGATTCAATTCCTAATAGCTGTGGGATGCAACTTATGGTAAGCTGTTACATGAAAGCTTGGTCAGACTGCTCTGGGCGCTGGTGTTTGCGGAAGCGATAGTCAACACGTGGGGCCTTTACAGTTCAAAAGCATATTATAATCTAATGTAATGCCTTAAATTTTTTGAGTATTTGCTATTTTGAATATGGTAGAGGTTCATGATCCAATGTTACAGCCGAGTCTGAATTTTTCGCGTTTTATATTCGGTCAAACAATAATACGGTCTAAATTCTTATGAACATTGCGTGTTAATGTGCGTTAACTATTTACAAGTGCCAAACATCGGTTGTAAGAAACTAACCCATGTTGGAAATTCGTATTAAGCTAATGCGTATTTAAGTTAAAACACGGGTGTCAATGGTTCATGTAAACGTAGTAGGAGACCTTAGTGACTGACCAATGTACACACACTATACTACACTATAGCATTATCCACAAATTTAGTATTGAGTTGAATTTATATGTTTCATATTACTTGAGTCTGCAAAATTCTTATCTTGATGAACTCTTTCTAGTTACGAGTTTTGCAAGGCTGTTTACGCAACCTAGATATAAAAACTTTAAAGTACCATTTACAATGCTAGTCAATTTGAACTATTTCGAACGTGGCCTAAATTGCTACTTTGTCATTGAGCCATTGTTTGCTGTTTTTTGATGCCATAACAATCTAACGTGCTTCTTGATATCGTCCGCTCAAAGCTTGAATAGTCTGCCTTTTCTGTTTCGAAAGGTTTACATTTATTGTTACGACATCATTGACTATATGGATATTCTCTCCAAAAGAATTCCATTCTTTCCTGTATTTCTGTTACCTGATTCTTGTCCTCAGTGATTGACACAAATCAAATCTTTTCATTTTTCTATGGTTAGTTCGTGTAGTTACATCTAGTGGAGATTAAATCTTATCGAAATTCTCTCTGATTATTTTTGAAACTGTCGTAAAATTGCTTGTAACTGTAAATAATATAATGTTGTATGTGTTCAATTTTTTCTAATACGTTTCGTCATTAGTTCTTTTTCAATTAATTTAATATTATTTTTGGAAAACTTTCATGTTTCAGATAACATGGTTGTCGAAATAATTTGTCGTCCACAGCCTTGCTCTTTTGTACAACAACAATATCATAGATGCTAGCATCAATGTTTGAGTTATCTAGTAAATAAAGTTTGAGACAGTTTTTGCAATTTTCGGTGATTAATATTATTTTTAAATTATTATTTGTCATTTTTGTAGTTATTTTAAGTCAAATGAGCTTAGTGTTTAGTATAAAATTTATTGTAGAAACAAAATTTGTAACGAGCAATCATAGTACCTACCATAAGAAAAAACTGAGCATTTAAGAAAAAAAATTACGTATTATAGAAAACATACTGATCAATATTTTGGCGTGAATAGAATTTATTCTATATAAGAATAACAAAAACATCATCAACATATTTGAAACAAAAATTAAGATCTGTTTTTGTCAAAAAAATTTTGAATGATCATATTATTTGAGAAAATTAAAACTCGTAAATATTGTACACTTGATTGGATCAATACTGATATTGTGCAAAGGACGCAATTGCGACCTTCACAAAACCACATCTGTCAACCAATCTATTAGAAAAATAGTACAAAACTGATTAAGTTTCGATACAAAATTAAGTTTTCCAGAAAAATTAATTTTTTTGTAAAAGTGAACGTACGTACATTAAATTTTTTCGTTTATTTAATTGCAAAAATAAAACGATTTCAATTCTGATGCATCTTTAATTACAGCCCAAAAAGGATTAAGCAACGTGATTCCGATTTAAACTAATTATAACATTCATAATAAAAACTGAATTCATTACCGAATAAATTTATAGATTCACATTTTGTTAATCGTTTCTAATTACAGCTTTTGTCGGGACCCCTAATTAAAAGAATTGTACAGATAAATGTCTTAATAATTCACATCTGACTTATTAATTACCAAAATTACATAAATTATTGAACAATGATTTTTATCTTTAATAATTGAACGTATAATAACCCCGCTTTGTGTATAAGAGGTAGCAGTTTTGATCGTAGTTTGTTACTATAAGATGATAAAAGAAATCGATGGGCTCCATAAAGCAATAATTGAGCACTACAACTCACAGTTGAATGCATGCACTTGAGCTTTGTTGCCAAGAAAATGTCAATAAAATATACCTATCTAATTGCTACTCCAAACTTTTAGTTTACTTTTCTTACTCGGGTATAGTAAACGTAAAAGCTTTAGGTCGCCACGTCTTTGTAGATGTAGTTCGAGTACATTAAGTAAAATGCTTTCAATTAAACATAACTTTTAATGAGTACGTGTACCACATAAATGAAATTTTGTTTTGTATTCGTAAATATTTTCTAAAAATATGTAATTAAATAGTTTACAATTGATTTCAGTAATAACTCAATAATGTTTTTGTCATGTTCTAACCTAAAACTTTAAACTCACATTATCTAAAACATAAATAATTGAGTAAGTCCTCCGATTGTTCTATATATTAATTCTTTCTTATTCTTCCTTTAAGTGGAGGTAATTAAAACACTGCAGATTTTTTTAAAAAATGCCGACGTTTGCCCCTACATGGAGTTTTTCAGGGTTATTTTAGCTATTCCACAGTTGTCAAAATAAGCGACATGGATAAAGCAAAACAGTTAAATATGTAACACATAATTAAAAGGAAGATCTTGACGACGACATAAAATAAGACACGTACGAATTTGTATGTGTCTTATTTTATATGTCGTGCAAGAGTTTTCTCTTTAATTATGTGTTACATATTTAACTGTTTTTGTTTTTATCCATGTCGCCTTATGTTTGACTTAACTGTGGAATAGCTAAAATAGCCCTGAAGAAGCCTCCATTTGTAGGGGAAACGTCGGCATTTTTTAAAAAAATCTGCAGTGTTTTAATTACCTCCACTTAAAGGAAGAATAAGAAGAATTAATATCTAAAACATAAATTAATACTTCCACTTTGATGGACGTAATGCAATTGATTTGACATTTTGTGCAATAATTATATTTGGATAGTTTTCTATTTGATTATTAAAAGTAAATTAAACGGCTTGTGGAGAATTACCAAAAGCTTATGTGATTTAGAATGCACATAATTGTAAAATGCAACAGATTCTTGCAGAATCAAACAGTGGCAATCTAGTGACCCCAATCAACTTTTGATGCACAAGAATAGGTGAATACATAGAATACGATAATAGTAATGTTGTAGTATACTGTACTGTCAACACGCATCATCAAACAAACTCAAGTGCATCAGGCACATTTCTCCCTCAAATCCGAATTTAGTGTCGAAATACTAATTGAATGAAACCTTTGAATGTGTGTACTTAATATTTTTTTTCACTAAAACTTTTCATCATATTCATGTGTTTTGCTACTATACGTTCTTAAATTAGATTAACACCTTATTCTAGTACACTATTACTGGTTTATGAAAAATTCCAATATCACCGCATGTATTTGGTTGCATATCGATAATATTAGTGACACGACAAATCGTATCATCGACAGTTCGTAACGGAAAAGTTGGTAACACCGACATTTCGTCGCTATCACTATTCGTAACTGCATAATTCGTAACGCCAAGACTTTAATCCTTTATTTATTCTACTTGAACTAAATTTGAAGGTAAAAATACGGAAACATTACACTCATGCTTGAGCACGTAAGCAATGTCCACAATTGGTCGCCTAGATACTGTTTGTTCTTTGATATGAATGGCTGTTTTTGTTTGTACTTCAAAAGACAACCGGCCTTTTTGTATCTCAACACCTAATTTTTGTTGCATCTCGACAGCTGACTCTTCTTGCATGTCGGCATCAATTACGTGTTCTTGCATCTGGACATCTGTAACCTCATTTTGAAGTTGCTCCTCCGTTTCGGTAATTGGTAAAGTTTGTGTGTTGGTCGAGCTTTGTGCTCTAATTCTGAAAGCATATCGTAATTACCTATGATACCACAACAACCACATAAAAACTCTACAATCATTTTAGTGCTGTAAAGGATTTTCAATGGTATCAAAAATTTATATTTTTTCTCAAAACTGATTTATAATTAGCACCCGAACAAAGAATCAACCAAACTCCAATTTTGACACACCGACGAAAGATTTACACCTTGTTGGTGTCATTAAAAGTAAGTGAAACATATACTATTTACCTTCTCATCCGTTGAGCCACACTTTGCCTTGCTTTAGGTTTAGATCGTCGTTTGTTTGTTTACACTTGAAATACTCAAACACTCGAGGAAATGTTTAATGTTTAAATGCTGAAATGTTTAAAAAAGCACTTGGATAAAGTTCACGTTTTCTTGAAATATTTAGTTTCACTTTGCACAAGCTACTATCATTGTTTAAAAAAAATTATAATCAATGCTCATATGTAACGATAAGAAAGAGACACACGTTATTACCATTAATCAATGCTGTTACTAACATTTTTGTTTACACTAAGAAGAAACAGGGCTAAAATGCATAATCAGCGTCTGTTGCGATTTTGGCAAACAGTTAAACCATTCATTAAAAAAAACTGAAACATTTCATTTTAAAACTAGTAGGTAGTTGAGAGAATGCAAAAACAAAACTGCCACAATTTGCATGAATCGTTTTTTATATATATCTACTTCTCAGTACTAAATTACAAAACAAATCTGAAAATCTAAAGGCTGTGTATTATTTTTTACTGAAAACTAAGCGCGAATCGTAAATTCAACGAAGCGCCAGTGGAGACCTTAAAAATCAGCTCAAATACACATTAGGTATGATTGATAATAAAAACTTCAATAGTATTAGTTACGGTTTGATTTTTTCGAATTTAGGACGTATGTTATGAGTCGTCTTAAAAGGTGTGTCGCGAGTAGTATGGTGCGACGAAACTCGTATTTGGCGCGCAAGTTGCTAATTTTCTATTGGCGGAGAGGAAAATACGACCGGATTTTGGAGACGTACAGCGGACATTTTCTCATTCGTTTTGATGCACGCGGGTGTCTTTAGCATTTTCTCTGAAGTGAAATTTTCACCAAAAATTATTTAATGTGGGTTTCACGATTAATTCTAATTGCTGCATATGATTTCAGGATGTTATGTTCGACATTATGTGTGCATTGGGTATTGTACTTGGATAACTCTTGAGGGTGCTACTTAAGAACCTTCCCTATAAATGAAAGACAACACCACGGTTTCGCATTAATTAAGCTGCAGACCACCGGTGAATACCACGTCTACAGAGGTTGGTTATGCTGCATACTTCCAGTGAGGGAGTCAATCGCCTTATGTTTTCTCCGCACACCTCCCTTAAGAGGAATCCCTGGGACTATCTAACTTCCCCGAACTGTCGATACCGTCGTTAGCAAAATACATTCATTCTCGGAACTACACTAAACCGATTACAACTAAGTTTTAGGATTTAAACCACTTATTCATAATAATAATGCGTATAAAGCTCAAGTACATATGACATAAAACGGCTTGATAGCTAATATTTAAGTAACTTTTATCGGTGTACGCTCCTCAACCGGACGTTTGTTTTTTTTTTAATCAGTTCAATAAGGGCTGGGGCGCTTTATTTAGAACGGTTGTTGCGGACACAAAAAGCCTTTTGGGGTTTGCAGGAGGTACTTACCTTTTCATTCTAGTTTAGATTTAGTGTAAATCGCCATGTGTAAGTGATATGTGTACGCAGAACCTTAATAGCAGCCAATTCGACGCTGCTGCTCTAACTACTATAAATATTCTTATCTTCCACGAATTTAGTACGCTACATCGAGTCGAATTCTCTGTAGTTTTTTCTAGGTTGATCCGCTAGAGCCGTCGCTTCTTTTTGTTATTTTGTAAACAACCACCGTTACATATTATTTTGTTGGAGACAAAACATCAGTGAAAAAAGTGAGAGAAAACAGTAAGAGGCGTATACCGAGTTCAGTCGTTTGAATTTCTTTTGTTTGTGACCTCTTAGCGACCTCTGGCGATCTATTTTTCCCCAAATGCAGGCATTTTTTAGAGGTAATTTACAAGCTTGTTTTTCAATATTTTTCAAAAAACTTAAAACGAAGTTCTTCATAACACTTCAGAGAAGTGCGGTAAACCGTTTTTTCTGAAAAATAAAATTAAGTACAAGTTTAAAATTAAGATGAAAACAACTTTTTTTTGAGACTCTATAAGCAGTGGTTTAAATTATCGTTATTAATTATTTATTGTACAATTTAAATAAATAATCCTTTAGCGCACTTTTTGATTTTTAGAAAAAGTCTTATCAAATAAGTTCAAAAACTAACTCCAAACTCTTATAGTTAAACTGTATTGTCGCATACAACCTTAATAACAAAATTTTTGCTTTTATAGAATGCTGAATAGTAGGTAACCGCTGCAGTTTAGAGTTCCATTCCTTTGAGGTAACCTACTATAAGTTGAAAAACAATGTGCTAGGAAAGTATAACTTGACAATCTTAATCAATTTATTATCCTTACCGACTCGATCACAGCCCGATATCCTTGATATCGTGCTTCACTAAAACCCTAACAAACCAATATTTCAAAACGTCATTACAGTACTGAATTTAGAGAACCTTCCTGTGGTCGCATCCTTTGATAGTATCATATCCATTAAGCAACCCAACCCAAAACTCATAAATGGGCATATAGACTGGACTCAATGTAGAAACACACTAGACAATAATCTTCGCCACTCATCAGATCTCCAAACCCCCCAGGGTATGGATTCAATGGTAAGTCATGTTATCAAATAGATACAACTTAGCGTTGAGCAGGCCTGCACTCCATCAAAAAAATCTTACCAAAAGATATAATTATCTCCCCAGGCACATAATTGCTCAAATAAAATCAAAAACAAACTTGGATGCGACTGGCAGAGGACAAGGAATCCTATAATCAAAAACCAACTGAACAATATTTCTCATTTAATCAAAAGAGAGCTAGATAGCTTGAGAATCTTCATCAAAATCACGAACTTCCTACACTAACTACAGAATCCGATAACGAACAAACTCTGAAAAAGCGGCTGTGTTTGCACGTCACTTAGAAAGCACATTCATACCAGCACATACCCAACTCATTTTACTAAAGTAATCAGAGACATAAAAAACAATGCCCTAATACAAAATTACATCAATCAATCCTCTCCCAACAAACTCAAAAGCATAATCACCACTTTACCCAAAAAACAAATCTCCAGGCCACCAGCTTATCACAAACACCATCCTCCAACACTTAACTACCAAAGAATTACCTACCTAAGCTCAAACTTCAACGCTTGCATGTGACTGTGCTATTTTCCTCAAACATGGTAACATGCATAAATAATCATGTTCGCCAAATCAGGCAAAAATAAAAGAAAATTAAATATTTACCGACCAATAAGTCTTCTAACCTCATTATCAAAACTCTTAGAAAAAGTTATATTCAAACGTTTAACAAACAGTATAAATAACCTCAACTACCCACCTTTCAATTCGGCTTTTGGCAAGGACATTAACTTGCTACCAACTGCAGTGCATAAGCAAACTAATCGAGCGAGGCTTCGAAAACAAACTATACACCACAGCACTATTCCTAGACATTGCACAGGCCTTTGATACACAGGCCTTTGATAAAGTCTGGATCAAAGGCCTTAAAAAAAGATCTTAAAAATAGACATGCTCACAAACTCATGGCCATCCTCTTCTCTTTCTGAGACAAGCAAACCTTCAAAGTCTGAATAAACTCAACACTATCCAAAATCAAAAACATCTGCGCAGGCGTTCCCCAAGAAAGTGTTCTTGGGCCTATTCTATTCAACATCTACATGTCACATATTGCCCCAACCAACGGAATTCTAGCCAAGACACGGTCATTTTTAATCAAGCACCCGAACGCTAAAAATCGAATGCACAGTACTTCTGTACAAAAGTATGTATTTATGTACCAACACCTCCAAATAAATATTCAAAAATTACAGAGACTTCAAAATAAGGTGTCGAATAGCCGTCAACGCACCCTGGTATATTACCAACTGCAGTTCGTGTAGCGGTGCGTACAACCTACTTCAACCCAACATTTTCACCAGGTTGAAACGCAAATTACTCCAAGATCTCGTTCAACTAAACCTCGAGAAAAATTCATAATATAATCACTATTGTTTATTGTTACTGTTATTATTGTAATCATGAGAGACAGCTAATTAGTGTCAGCATATTATAAATATTCTAGTTATTGTGAAATAATACATTACCTACTGCTATGTATAACAAAACCTTATTTGTTGATCTAGCAATAAACTAAATTTAAAAAAAAAATCTTAACCAACTCCGATAGGCGGTAATGTCTGTCATAATTACTGTCATAAAATTCACGTTCATGTTTATTATCTACGAGGGTCTATTGAAAAGTAATGCCTCCACCTCTCTAATTTCGGAATGGGTAGGGATAGCGCGTTGTACGACCCGGCATCGTGTTCAGCAAACAATTCTGAACCAGTATGCGAAGTTTCATTTCAAACGGTGCGCGTGTTCGAGTTTTATAGCCGAAATATGGTAGGAGGATTTTCGTCTCGGTTGAAGCAACGCGCGGTAATCGAATTCCTAACGTGCGAAGGTTGCAAACCGAAAGAGATTTACGATCGTTTAAAGGCGGTGTACGGGGATGAAACCATCGACATTAGTAATGTCAGACGGTGGATTTCACTGGCCAAAAAGAGCGATTCCGGTAAGTTAAGAATTTCTGATGAATTTCGATCGGGACGTCCAAAAACAGCCACCACAGATGAGAAAATTTCGAAGGTCGAATCTTTAATCCGAGAAAATCGAAGAATAACCCAGAACGAGATCGCCAGCATGCTTGATATTTCACAAGAAAGAGTCTGTAACATTATTCAAACACTTGGTTTCAAAAAATTTGCGCCAGGTGGGTTCCTCGCATGCTAACGGACGAGATGAAACAACAAAGGGTGGATGCCTGTAACGAGTTTTGAGACGATATCGGCGCGAAAAAAAAGGTTTCTTCACAATATTGTAACGGGTGACGAAACGTGGATTTTTATTATGATCCGGAGAACAAACGGCAGTCAATGGAATATCGCCATCCTTCTTCTCCGCGAATCAGAAAATTCAAAACCGTAAAGTCTGCAGGGAAGATCATGATGACAGTGTTTTGGGATGCACAAGGCATCGTTCACTATGAATTTGCCCCTAAAGGCACCACAATTAATTCCAACAGTTATTGCGACACCTTGCAAAAGTTAAAAACCCGAATTTGTCGCGTTCGACCGAGACGCAAGCAATTTCTGCTGCACCATGACAATGCGCGACCCCATTGCAGCCGACAGACAAACGCCAAGATCGAGCGGCTGAAATTCGAATGCAGGGTGTAACCCTCCCTACAGCCCAGATTTAGCCCCGTCGGATTTCTACTTGTTCCCACTGATGAAGGAAGACCTTAAAGGCATTCATTTCGATTCGGACGACGCCGTGAAGAATTTTATTGAAGGTTGGATCCGAAAAAAAAGTCCTGAATTTTTCGTCAACGCGTTCGACAAATGGATTTTACGAATGGAGAAATGTATTAGTGTTAACGGTGACTATGTTGAAAAGTGATTATGCCAATGTATTTAATATAGTTTTTCTTCATTTTAAGACTTGTTTCATTCATTTCTGTCGACTACAACCGGTTTTAGAGGGGTGGAGGCATTACTTTTCAATAGACCCTCGTATTTTAATAATTAATTTAAAACGATTTACTTGCATTAAACATGAGTACTTTTTCAAACAAGATTTGAGAGGATGTTAGGTTCCTTTTACTTTTTGAAAATTGCAATTAAGTTAAAGCTAATGTTCCATGACTTATGGTTTCCGATTGTTGGTTACATCAGTTGTCGTAAATGCAAAAGTGATTGAACAACATTTTTGATAAACATACTCTTAAGCCACACACCATGTTTGTAACAGTAAAAAAACTAGAGGGTGTCTACATTTATGGTTGTTCCATAAATACGTTATTGACATCTGACTTTAGATTATGTTTGTTTTTTGTGATTCTGTTCATGTAAACTGTGTTGATATCTCACCCGAGTATTACTGTCTACCAATTGGCGAGCTGGATATTGAACCACCCAATCCCTTAAGATCAAGAACAGTGCAACACATGCAACACGTTATTGTTATGTATTCTAATTAGTATATCAATGTATGAAAAAAATAATGCAACAATTATTAGACTGCGTGTTGAGTTTATTTGTAGAATTTTTAAATGATCATTTCATTAGTCAGCCATTTATTTATTTAAAGTAATTTACACTTTTTCTTCTGTAAATTTCTATAGTACCTACCACATTATAATTTTGTTTGTAGTGGTCATGTTTTTGAAACAGCATCTGTAAAATTGATTGGGAGTTATTGTTCTATGTCTTACCACATTTCCACGAAAGGTTGCTGCATTCGTCAACACAGGCAACTCATTAAACTTTATAATACATTTTCTAATCAAACATGCGTTTTACGTCTATTTCGCATTCAACAAGATAGATAATATTCGATTTTTAGTGGCCGACAATTGTTGCTATTTTTGAGAACATTGCTGAGAACCGAAGGCAGTCCAATCCCTTGTACGTACAAATCTTCACAAATTCTGCGTCGATACTATGCCCACATCAGAGGCCGGAAGTAAACCACCATAGTCAGCGGAGGGCGTTTTTTTTACACCTTGGAACTAGACAGGACCCATTTTTCGATAAATGGTATTAGATGACAATGCTTCTTTCAAAAGTTGCTATCATGATCAACAGCGAGCCTTACAGATTAATGATAACCAACAAGAAGGTGGAATAACCCACTTCATTAATCAAACAATTTACTGGCTCGAGTAATAATAAAGTTTGGTCTCCCTGAATCCGCACACCAAAACAAACCTTGACCACTATTTGACTAACTTTATCTTCTTCACATATTAACATTTTGTCAATGGTTCAAGCGTAACTGAAGACGAAGATACCCTGCAATTACAATAAAAATGGGACTCACTGTACAATTAGTAATAACAAGTATAGTGTAATTAGATTGACTCTCAGAATCTCATTGACTGGCATTAAAATGGACCAGTGTTCCATCACAAAAGATGTAGGATTTTCTTATTGATCAAGATTTCACTTTATAAGACATTTTAACAATGTAATCATTTACAATTACAAGGACAACAAAAAACTATCATTGTAGGATCTATTCACGGTATTATATATACTTCAACCATTGATTACAAAACTACACTTCAACAGTATCATAATGACAGGCTGGAAGGTGTTTATAGAACAACTTGGTCTCGAATCTCTCGGAAACAGAACTGTTGCAGAGTTTTACTATTGAAACTGGTCCAACATAATCGACCTTGAAGAAAAGCACACCTCTTTAAGGTCATAAACGACGCATGCGGCTACAATAACTGCAAAGCAGAGTTTTACATTAAATTAAGTACCTATGCTCTGTTTTCCATTATTTATAAAAACAAATAATTAACTTTGTATTGTTTTTTATATCATAATTTTACCTTACTAAACCTTTTTTAGTTTAACAATTATTTTACCATATCATCAAACTGTTATATGAACAATTATGTATGTAATATTAATTTTACCAGTTAATCTGTCATCCTGTCCGTGTAGTAGGCTGACCTAGTGATATTTTAAATGGAAACATATATTTTTTATTATTTATTCTTAATCTACGTAAAAAACTATGAGGATTTTATGTATACAAGTCTTACTTCGATTTTTAAACAGTTTGTTGAGTCAATATCGGCCTTCAGATATTTCAAATTTTTTAGGTTATTATTTGAAATAACAATCTCGAATTACACATTCACATTTTTACAACTCGAAATTATAAAATAGACCATTAAAACTTTCAACCCCATCGCTGGATAAATTATTATAAATAGCAAACAAATATCTGAATAAACTGGGTATGTCAAATACGAGATGAGTTCCTAGTAAACATATCAGCATTCAAAATCTTTGTTTGAGATACTATTGGTGTTGTACGTGATAAGGATGGAATTTGTTTTTTCGTAACACCTTATTTATAGGCGTCTTCAAAACTGCAACGTTATCGGATATTTGTCGTACTCCATAAACAAAAATTTAAACGTTGATCATAATCGTTTTCTCTCAGTACTGTTGGTATAGCTGAATGTGATACGGTATTCTATGCACACTCATTTTATTGATCACAATAGCCTACTGTTCTTAACTAGTTACGGCAAATTAAAAGTAACGGTAACCGTGATAACAACGTCACACCAAATTAGAATTTAACTTCGATATAGGTTTAATTGTTTTTTTAAACTTTTTTAACATTGTATTTAATATGTGACGAAACATAATTTTTTGTAATTCATGTGATTATCAGTCTATAAAGTCTTAAAATATTATTAACTAATTAAACTACGTATGCATTTTTTGTTTTAAAATATCTTGTTACCATTAATTTTAATTGTAAATTGTCCAAAAACTGTAACATTTCCAAAATAAACATTTATCAATCTACAGCATAATAAAATGACAAAACTTGTACAACTTTTACAGTTTAGTAATAAACCTCCGTCCTATTCGTGATCCTCGTATACATTGTTTTCAATTTTTTATTTTAGATTCTAAGATTTGGATGATGTTCTCGTTACAGGATGGTGGTTTTTTTAAGGTGTTTGCTGTTGTAGAGTTGCCTTCTAGTAACAATCTATTTAAAATTAAAGAAAACGTTAAATTCAGTAAATTAAAGTTTACTTTAATTAACTAAAAATATATCTAAATTTTACACTTTTTCTTAAATATCTACTTTATAATAGATATATGTTTAAAAAGCGTATGTAATACGTATCTACAAAAGCCTTTTTAAAGTTAGTAGTGCTCCGTTAAAAGCACTCGCCTGCGGCTCCTGTTATTTAATCGTGCACTCATGCTTGAAAGTCTCGTTTATATGTAACAACATACTAATTTGTTTTGTTTCTATTTTAAAACAATATTTTTAGTTATTGTCGGATAAAATGATTATTTTGGTAAAAAGGGACACCGCTAGTGTAAAACGTACAGTTGTCTGAAATCAAACGTCAAGCCGAAATTTATTTTATTGCCTTTTGATAAGAATAGATAAGATAGAAGATTCTTAAATAATAAAATCATTTTATAATAAATTGTATGGAAAGTTATCAGATTTTACTACAAGCATACAAGCGCTTTATTATTAATTAAAATTAAACGCGTAATCGAATTCTATTTTAATTATTTTCAAGTACTACCTTCACCATTATACTTATTCTTAATACGAAACCTCTAACCGTAGTTGAACTAGAATGTAAAGGAGATAATGAAAAGAAGAGACAAACTTAAGCAAACAGTACGGCGGTCACGTCAGAATGCAGGTAGCAAGTTTGGTAATTAACTGGCATTGTTCAGATAAAGCAACCTAGCAGATGTGAACGCTGATAGCTACGAATTCTCGAGAACAACCACATCCCTTCAATACCCTTAGACAAAACCCTTTGAACGTTAATGCGAAAATAGTCGAGCATATCACACAAAACTTCATGTGTGAAATAATTTTCATGTAACCGAAGAGTTTGTTGAACTGAAATTCACGTAACGATTTTATTGTTTTTTTATTTTAATTGCAGCTCGAAAATTATTTTTCATGCTGCATTTTTAAAATAGAAACACTTTTAATCTGTCGTCTAGAAAATACTCTCTAGGGTCGGTGATTTTATAAGTGTTCTTATGGTAGGGGCATTGCACTGTTGCGATTTAAAAGTGGAGTATGCATTTTTGGTGAAAATTTGTCTGGCACTTGACGAGTTTTCCGAAAGGGTTAGATAGTATCTGATGTAAAAGAGAATTGAATTGCTTTCAACAATTTAAACCGGGCTCTGGTTAATTTAAACATTAAAATTGTTCTTCATCCATGAGCGACGGCGCGTGACTTTAAAAAACGAGGGTAGCCATTTTTAAAATGACGGCCATTAAAAAAGCAATTCTATTGCCTAATTAGAAAGGGAGGTCTGTGCAAAAGAAACTAAAAGTTAGCGCAACGAAAACTGACGGACTTAATTTGAACGATAAAATAAATTAGGCCTTATCTAAGTGAGTTTCCTGAACGAAACACAGACTCCGTTTATTTTAAAATAAAGTAAGATTAGAAACTGCTTAACTTCTATTGTTGCCGGGAAGAATGCGAAGTTTGAGTTAAACTATCCTAAACTAATAACGAATCCATGTATCAACGTCCCGCGATAAAATATAGCGACAAAAATGAGTTAGTAAAGTAATCAAAGTTCCTAAATTGGCCATTGTCAAGCGAATGGGGCCGCCTTCACTTTTACTAAGTTTAATAGGAGTCAAACAACATTTTGAAGCGATATTTACGCATATCGAACATTTATATCGCATTAATATTAACTTTATTTACGCTTAGATAATCCGCACAAAAATCTCGTAAAAGTGTGTTTTCAATATATACACTTTCCACATCACCTCAAAAGGTAAATAACTATAAATTCCTTAAATCCCCCTTCATCCATTACAGTCTTAGCTTTGAAGTGTTCTTATCAAGCGGATGTTGATTTGATAGCGCATCTGAGCCTATGTCTAATCGAATAGAAAACAATTTACTTGATATTAAATGAGGGTTGAAATAAGCTTTTCAGAAAAACAATCCAAAATTTAATTTCGTAGGTATTTATAAACATCAATCATTGCGATAGTACCACTTTAAATAGAACTAATTTTTTTTTATGCAAACGCCAAGAAATTTATATACACTAATCATAATTGAATTTATTCTAGCAGCTGCAGGGTACGGACATCGCCTATAAACGTTTCTAACACCGATCCGTTAAGTTTGTTGCAAAACCAGTAGCAAACAGCAATGTTTCTTTTTTACATCGGTACGATTTTTTATTAAAGATAACGGAACACCCGTCGTACCTTTAACAAACCGCGTGATTGATCTTCTTAATTTCATTAAAAAAACTAACATACACATATTGCGTGTCACCTTTCCTATACCATTTTTCGAGCAGGAAAATAGTAACACGCTCGCTTTAACACATTACAAAATGCACAGTGTTAGGTGTAATTTATTGATCTGTATGTTTTCATGGACGTAGGGTCAACCAATAATTAATTGTTGTTAATTTATGTATAAAAAGGTAAATGTACTTGTTTTTGTTTCATTTGCGTAACTTTGCTGCTGTTACAGTGTGATATGTATGGTGTTACAATTTTCTAATTGATTTATTTCCAAATGTAACCACATCAAGCCGAGCTTTAATGCGTAGGTTAAATGAAATGGTAGTTGATAGAAAGTTAAGTCGATAAGTTCTGACATATGTGGTGACAAGGAAACCCGATTTACCGATTAATTGGGTTTCGATTATTCGAAGTTTTATCAAAAATCAGTTTCTAAATTAGCTGGTTGATTCGATTTTTAAATCGGTTTGTTGAGCCGATTTAAAATTGATTTTAATGACGATTTAGATTATGAGTACATAAGTGAAATGATGTTAAACTCATTTTATGCACCTAATTCCTAGTTTGAGAGTTATACCCAAGAATTTCTGTCTCATAACGTCTCTTTGTAGCCAAACGGCTGTAATAAAGTGTTAAAAAACAATTCAAATTTAAATTACCGCTATCGCTAGATAGATAGACTTTACATACATTCTTAATAGTAGAGAGCTCGGTAACTGAAAATGTGTATCCTGTAGGCATTTAAAGACTAAAAGCTAAAACCTGACAAACCCATAGCTTTTAAAAAAGTATACTTTAAAAAAAATTATTCAAAAATAGTCTTGTGCAAAAGGGCGCTATTCAAAATTTTTGAGTTATGTAATGTATTAAATAGTTGAAACTGTGATATTGCTTTGATCAAAATTTTATAATGTTCTCTGTAGCCGTTTAGTCGTCAAAAAATAAACTATTTCCATAAAAGCATTGCTTCTTATGGGAAATGCAATTTTTAAGTTAATTATTTTGCCGTGTTTTTATGTTTCTCACTCAATTACTCGTAAACTAAGGATCAAATAAAAAAAAATATTCTTTACAAATTAAAGAGTGAGGCTTTTTGATACCGACAATGCTTTTAAAAATATTTTTAGTAAAATAATAACCTCGTTATGACTAAAAAACGAACGCAGGTACAAAATGTTCAAGTGATTCGAGATGTCATCTTCCGCATCGCACTATTTCCTTGAGCTGAGCTTTCCGTGCAGATTTTTATTTATTATACACTGTAACGTTTTATTTAGATTTTTCATTGTCCACGCGCTATTAGAGTTGTCTACGATACCGTTCGAAGTATTTAAATAAAATTTGCCATTTAAAAGTCCTATCATGAGGTTATCGAAGGTAGGTCACATTGGGCAGATAGGGACAGAATTTTTAAAAGGCGATTTTTGAGTCAGAGTCGATCGTGAGAGTATCTGTTACAGCAACAATCAAGTTTATTAGTAACTAAAATAAAGGATATCAATTAATTATTGAAAGTCCTCCGACGTATAGTTCGGGATTAAGTGTGCTGATAAAAATTATGAACTCCTGTGTGTGCTAGTTGTGGAGTGCACCGAGTTATACCCTTTTTGGGGATCTATACGATTGGGCTGCTGAAGCATGTGTGCATCTTTCTGACTCTTAGACAACATCTTCGAGTCCGTCTTCTATAACATACCCTCCACGAATCGACGAGGCAAGTTTTAAAATCACATTCATCGCTGGCAAAGTCCATAGGCGCTTCTTCTTTGGTCACCTGCTGCAACATAAGGGGTTTGAAGCTACCCTAAGGCGTGTGTATGAACGACTTCGGTAGGCGACGTCCACCCGTGTTCGACGAAGATTTGTGTAAGGTCAGATAAACTTTCTATTTATTATTATTATTGGCGATACCGATACTGGATATCTAATCTTACTTCACGAACGATAGTGACGAATTATAAACCGCCGTATTCAATTGACCGTACACACCAATTGTAAATAATAATTACTATCACTTACTTATTTTAATCGTATGTTTTGTTATATCAGAATAATTGTGTTTTAAGCATAGAATATTTATCGTGATAGTCGTTTGCCACCATTTTGAAACTTTGCTTTGTTTTTTGTTTCTGTTTTTTTAATTCTATTTGGTTGCTTCTTTGAATTTATTAAGCGCGGTTTACACGTAACGAACTAAGCGAAATTATTCTAATTGTTTTTTTTTAAATACATTTAAGTATTTATGCTCAATCGCTGGGCATATAATATTATTACTTTTTTTAATCGCGACATAAGCGTACGATATTCAAGCTCGAGCTCGCAATAACACGTACTGCGTTTTTTTTTCCTTTTGTGATTCCATTTTTTTTTTATTGATTAAAAAGTATTATTACTTTTTATTATTAATCTAAACTTTAATTTAGGGATTAGGTAGTTAGAATAATTTGTGAAATTCAATACGGAACAAAATTTAATTCTTTATATATTAATTTATTGTTTGGGTTATTTAGAACAAAACATCTTCATTTTTGGTGGGTTACCGACTACAGAGCTTGTATATAATTTTCTTTTGTTTCTCTTTGGGAAGTTTCTTTTTTGTGTTTTGTTGTCATTGACACGTTAGTGCACAAACTGTACTGGATAATAAACAAATAATTCTCGCACTTGATCGTTTTACTGGTTTGCTTCGAGTCAAGAAATTTAACCAGAACTTTGTTGTTGCTCAAATTAGAGCCTAGCACCTCCTAGCACCAGAGTTGGACTAGTGTAGATCCTAGTCAGTGTGGTAGGTATTTCAGGTGGCAGAGATCTACTGGCGCCCGCGGACAACATCTAAAACTCATAAATTGGGAACTCCCCGTCTCCACTGCAGTTGCCGGAGCCTGAAGTATTGGTTAGTAGGTAGATACTTTATTTATATTTTTTTTTTTTACTTTTTTTCTTACTGCACGCCGAGGGCGTGACAGTAATTTGGCGCCCAACGTGGGGCTCGAAGCTCAAATAGGCAGTTGTTTAGGTTTTTTTTTCTTTTTTTTTGAGTGGGAGAATATGTTTTTAGGTATATCGCTTCTTCGAAAATAATAATTAGATTGTTAATAGAAATGGGGCTTAAGGTTGTTATCAACTATTTGCCTAAGGAAGACTTGATATACGAATTGGAAGTTCGCGGAGAAGAACCAGCTTCTGTGGACAAAATGCGGAAGAGGCTTGCTAGGTTGTTGAAGAAAGAAAAAGTTGATCCTGGAATAGTTGAGACTTATCCTGACTATCCTTATACTGAGGAAAGTGACGTGGTCGAGGTTGAAGCTTCTTTCGCGGCAGTTAAAGGTTTAATTGAAAATTTCACAGGTAGCAATTCTCGTCGCATTGAGACCAAGTTGTGGCATATTTTAGGTCGTATTAGGCGAATGGATGAATTGTCAGATGAGCGTAGCAGATTGCTTAGGACAGCCTTGGAGCTAAAAGATAAATTTCTTAGCTGCATCAATTCGGTCTCCAAACCGTTCGCGTAGCCAACGGTCAATATTGTCGTTGTGTCGGTAAAATTTTAGCCCCAGTAGAACTACGAGGAAAAGTCAAATTAGTAGAGATGATGGTGATCCCAGAGCTTCAACATACTCTAATATTGGGTGTTGATTTCTTTAAAACCCTAGGCATTGTACCCGATTTGAGGCAAAATGAGTGGCATTTCAGCGATCAAATGCCTGAAGTAGCAATGGTAACTCCCACCAAAGAAAATGATTTGTCTGAAGAGGATAAATACAACTTAATCATGGTGATCGATAAATATAAAGGCTTAATGGGTAACGACATAGGATGTACTCACTTGGTCAAACACGTGATTAAAACAGCCTCTGAACCGATAAAACAACGGTACTATCCCGTTTCGCCAGTAATCCAGCAACATATTAACACGGAACTAGACGATATGTTGAGTAAAGGAATCGTAGAACCTTCTACTAGCGGTTGGTCGTCTCCTGTGTTATTAGTACGTAAAAAAGATGCTTCGTATAGATTTTGTGTCGACTACAGACGCTTAAATTCTGTGACTGAGCGAGATGGATATCCGCTACCCTATGTTTCGGCAACCTTAGACAAGCTGAAAAACGCAAAGTATTTATCGTCGATCGATATTAAGTCAGCCTTTTGGCAGGTCCCTGTGGAAGAAAATTCCAGGAAATATACAGCGTTCACCGTGCCAGGCAGAGGACTTTACCAATTTACTAGAATGCCCTTCGGGTTGCATAACTCACCCGCTACGTGGCAAAGATTGATGGATCAAGTGATTGGAGCGGACTTAGAACCTCATGTATTCGTTTACCTGGATGATGTTATCGTGGTTAGTTTGACCTTTTCAGAACACATAAAAGTTCTAGAAGAAGTCTTTCGACGCTTATTTGACGCTGGTTTGAAGATCAGTTGGGAGAAAAGTTGTTTTTGTAGATCCCAAATGAAGTACCTTGGTTATGTTGTCGATAAGTCAGGTCTCCACGTAGATGTTGAAAAGGTCGAAGCTATGCTACGGTTACCAGTTCCCACCAATCAGAAAGAAGTTAGGAGAATTATCGGCACCTTCTCGTGGTATAGGCGGTTTATACCCAATTTTGCGTCTCTGATAGTCCCTATATCTAGCTTATTGAAAAAGAAGGCAAAAATGGTCTGGTCGGAGGAGTGTGAAAATTCATTTCGTACAATTAAAGAGAAGTTAGTCAGCGCTCCGATCCTATGTTGTCCTGACTATTCTAAAGCTTTTGAAGTTCATACCGATGCCTCTGGGATAGGAATAGGTGCAGTACTAATCCAACCTACTCCAGGTGGTGATCGGGTAGTAGCTTACCTCAGTAGGTCGTTGACAGGTAATGAGCGCAATTACTCTACAACCGAGAGGGAGTGTTTGGCTGTGATTTGGGCATTAGAAAAGTTGAGACCTTACTTGGAGGGTATTTCATTCACGGTGGTTACAGACCATTTTTCACTTCTATGGTTGTTGCGATTTAAGCAACCGACGGGACGCATTGCTCGGTGGGCAATTAGACTGCAGCAATACGATTTTCAGATCCAACATCGAAAAGGATCCGACAATGTCATCCCGGATTCTCTATCCCGTGCAGTGCCAACGATCGACATAATTGATTGTCACAATACTACTGATAATTGGTACCTAAAACTGAAGTCAGATATAACGAATAGACCTGAAAAATATCCTAAATTCCGGATCCAGAATGAGCTAGTCTACAAATACATCACTTCTTCCATTTTTGGATGGGATGTAGATAAGTGGAAATTAGTCGTTCCTAAAGAGCAACGCGATGCCTTGATTTCAGAAGCACACGATCCTCCAACATCAGGACATATGGGCGTGTTCAAAACGTACAGCAGGCTGTCGCAGAAATATACGTGGCCAAAGATGAAGGCAGATGTTGCAAGGTACGTTTCCAAATGCAAAGCTTGCGCTTCTTGTAAAACTGAAGCGAGAAAGCCTCTTGGCCAATTCGTACCTCAACCCGAGTGCAATAAGCCTTGGCAAATTGTCTCCACTGATTTAATAGGTCCTTTACCTAAGTCAACAAAGGGCAATCAGTATGTTCTTGTCGTATTGGACTATTTTAGTAAATACGTACTTCTGTTTCCGCTCCGTACCGCAACGGCACGTAAAGTCGTTGGGTTGTTGGAAGATGAGGTTTTCATGGTCTACGGTGTACCAAAGTTATTGATATGTGACAATGGCCCCCAATTTAAGTCTAAGGAACTGCACGAATTGGTAACAGAGTATCGAGTCAAGGTTCGCACAAATGCATATTACCACCCACAGGCCAATCCTACAGAGCGCGTCAACCGTACAGTGAAAACGTTGCTGCGTATCTACTGTTCCGAGAATCAGAGAACCTGGGACGCCCAGTTGACCAAAATTGCGTGCGCGATAAGAACGTCGAGACACGAAGTCACTAAACTAACCCCTACTTCTTACACACTGGAAGAGAGATGGTTTTAGATGGCTCTCAACATGACAAACCCATAGGCAGCGAGGCAGTTTCGTTTGGTAGCAAGGAACTTACCCGAGTTTTCGCTGATGTGAAATATAGGATTAGGCAAATGTCAAATAAAAACGAACGTCTATATAATCTTCGTAGACGTCCAGAGACTTTCGTGTTGGACAATTAATCTGGAAGAAGAACTATGTGTTGTCAGACTCTTCAAAATATTTCTCCAATAAACTTGCTCCTAAATATGTGGGTCCTTTTATCATCGATAAAGGTGTCCCCTTGGACTTTCACTTTGCGTGACAAATTTGGTAATCCCAAAGGTACTTGGCACGCCAAGGACCTCAAGGCGTATTCTTCTGATGAGTAGTCGAGTTTACCCCTGTCAGGTGGGGGCGTAGAATTTCCTGACGACGATTCCAGTCAAAGGTAAAAGCCCTTCAGGTGTATCAGGCTTGCCATTCATTTTTAATGAGTAACATCAATGTTCTTGCATTGAGATAGCAGGACAAGGCAATATTTGTGTCATTCATTTTAAGCTCTTTAGTTGGAGCACCCATTATGATTTGTTTGTCCCTGGGAAACTTTGTATTTGAGTTTTAAGTAAACTCCCTTGTAGTTGGAGGGGAAAATGTAACGTTTTATTTAGATTTTTCATTGTCCACGCGCTATTAGAGTTGTCTACGATACCGTTCGAAGTATTTAAATAAAATTTGCCATTTAAAAGTCCTATCATGAGGTTATCGAAGGTAGGTCACATTGGGCAGATAGGGACAGAATTTTTAAAAGGCGATTTTTGAGTCAGAGTCGATCGTGAGAGTATCTGTTACAGCAACAATCAAGTTTATTAGTAACTAAAATAAAGGATATCAATTAATTATTGAAAGTCCTCCGACGTATAGTTCGGGATTAAGTGTGCTGATAAAAATTATGAACTCCTGTGTGTGCTAGTTGTGGAGTGCACCGAGTTATACCCTTTTGGGGATCTATACGATTGGGCTGCTGAAGCATGTGTGCATCTTTCTGACTCTTAGACAACATCTTCGAGTCCGTCTTCTATAACATACCCTCCACGAATCGACGAGGCAAGTTTTAAAATCACATTCATCGCTGGCAAAGTCCATAGGCGCTTCTTCTTTGGTCACCTGCTGCAACATAAGGGTTTGAAGCTACCCTAAGGCGTGTGTATGAACGACTTCGGTAAGCGACGTCCACCCGTGTTCGACGAAGATTTGTGTAAGGTCAGATAAACTTTCTATTTATTATTATTATTGGCGATACCGATACTGGATATCTAATCTTACTTCACGAACGATAGTGACGAATTATAAACCGCCGTATTCAATTGACCGTACACCAATTGTAAATAATAATTACTATCACTTACTTATTTTAATCGTATGTTTTGTTATATCAGAATAATTGTGTTTTAAGCATAGAATATTTATCGTGATAGTCGTTTGCCACCATTTTGAAACTTTGCTTTGGTTTTTTGTTTCTGTTTTTTTTAATTCTATTTGGTTGCTTCTTTGAATTTATTAAGCGCGGTTTACACGTAACGAACTAAGCGAAATTATTCTAATTGTTTTTTTTTAAAATACATTTAAGTATTTATGCTCAATCGCTGGGCATATAATATTATTACTTTTTAATCGCGACATAAGCGTACGATATTCAAGCTCGAGCTCGCAATAACACGTACTGCGTTTTTTTCCTTTTGTGATTCCATTTTTTTATTGATTAAAAAGTATTATTACTTTTTATTATTAATCTAAACTTTAATTTAGGGATTAGGTAGTTAGAATAATTTGTGAAATTCAATACGGAACAAAATTTAATTCTTTATATATTAATTTATTGTTTGGGTTATTTAGAACAAAACATCTTCATTTTTGGTGGGTTACCGACTACAGAGCTTGTATATAATTTTTCTTTTGTTTCTCTTTGGGAAGTTTCTTTTTTGTGTGTTTGTTGTCATTGACACGTTAGTGCACAAACTGTACTGGATAATAAACAAATAATTCTCGCACTTGATCGTTTTACTGGTTTGCTTCGAGTCAAGAAATTTAACCAGAACTTTGTTGTTGCTCAAACTAGAGCCTAGCACCTCCTAGCACCAGAGTTGGACTAGTGTAGATCCTAGTCAGTGTGGTAGGTATTTCAGGTGGCAGAGATCTACTGGCGCCCGCGGACAACATCTAAAACTCATAAATTGGGAACTCCCCCCGTCTCCACTGCAGTTGCCGGAGCCTGAAGTATTGGTTAGTAGGTAGATACTTTATTTATATTTTTTTTACTTTTTTTCTTACTGCACGCCGAGGGCGTGACAACACGTTGTTTTACTTTCTCGCAAAGAGAAATTTTGTAATAAAATATCTTTAAAAGCATTATCGGAGTCAAAAGCCTCGCTTTTTAATTTGTAAAGAATACTTTTTTTTATTTGATCCGTAGTTTACGAGTAATGGAGTGAGAAACATAAAAACACTGCAAATTCTTTAAACTCTAGCGGGTGTCAAACGAAGATATAGGCGTTTAAAATTTGCATTTCTCATAAAAAGCAATGTTTTATGCTTTATGGTTTATTTCTTTACGACCAAACGGCCACAGGGAATATCGTCAAATTTTTATCAAAGAAATATCTCAGGTTCAGCTATTTAATGCACTACACAACTCAAAAATTATAATAGAAAAGAAAAGCTATCGTTTTGACCAGGTCTTAACTTTTACTCTTTAAATGCCTACGGAATCAATTTTTAAGGCATTTTGTTGGCGATTCCGAAACGAAAGCAAGAGTTACCCACTAAGCGCAACATGTTATGAACAACGTTTTTCCTACAATCGCTTGTAGAGAAAACTTTGTAGTTCTTTTAAAATTGTACTTTGCGTTTTTAATGCGAGAATCAAGTTACAGTGGTAACCATGGAACAAATTTCAAACAAACAATAGTTTTGTGAAAAATTGTGAGAAAATGTCAGATCCAATTAATGAAAACTGTGTTACGGATGATGTCCGAGCAGCAGCCGACCGGGCAGAACTCAGTTTGCTGCCAGAAAAATCACGAGCAAAGTACGAGGAATCGTACGATAAATTTATGACTTGGTGCCGTCAAAGGAAGGTAAATAGCTACTCGAAAACACTCGTCCTTGTTCACTTTGGGCAAGCTATTTAATGATTAAAAGTACTTTGATCTTAAAGAATGGGATTAATATCAGTAAATATTCCAAATTAATAAGAATTTTTGAAGAGAAAAAACGAGGGTTATCAACCATGGAAATCGAAGAAGTTTTCTAAGGACAAACTATTCTTCTTTCTCAAGAACGCCGTTGATAGGGATTTTCTTATGATAAAGGTAATTTTGGAAATTATTGGAACGAAAACGTCTTCCTGGATTAGACCGTGTCGATAAGGTAACCGTAGTTGCTAACGTTTTACCACCTATCGTAAGGGGATTTATCAGGACAAGAAACTTAAAACAAACAAAAGAAAGTTTAAGGTAGACAACTGATAGTCAGGTAATCAAGTTGTGACCAAGCCAGATTCTACACTAAAAGAAGTCCGTGTATTTAGGAAAACACCTCAGTATATAAAAAAGAGAAAACGTAGGGGTCGTTAGCCTCGTCGCTTGATTGGTTAAAAATAGGGGTAGGGGTGGAGTTAACAATGCGAATCCATAACGGTGAAAGTTTGAAACCATATTTTTTAGCGAAAGAAAAAACCAATTAAATAAAGTAACCAAAATGAGCAGTATAATAATAATCTAATTTCGAAATTGAAAATAATCAAATAAGATATTAACTCAAAGAATTTGCAATTTTTTTGAATTTAAATTAATTACTGAAAAAACAAACAAAATTAAAAGAATTTAAACTAATTAAATCAATTCTTATTGTGTTGGTAGCGGACGAAGACGTGCAACAAGACGAATGTAAATGCTACACTTAGTCTTAATTTCTACAGCGCGAATAATACCATCTTTTCCAACCTTTTCTAGAATGACTGAATCAATTAATCAAGTAGCGAAAATTTAGAGTGCAAAGAAACGCGTTCTTGATTTAACTATGGAGCGGGTATAAAATTCAAAGGAGCTGAGAGCAAAAAATGTGCTGATATAAGTGCGGTTGGCTTGGATTGATCAGGACGTAAAACATAGAGCGGTCGAGAATTAAGTAAAGCTTCAATTTTAGTAAAAACAGTTGTCATTTCCTCGTATGATAAAATCTGACTACCGATTACTTTAAACAAATACCTGTTAATGCATTTCACTTTAGCTTCCCATATTCCACCAAAATGCGGATTCATCGTTTACTCGATTATATTATTCACAAAGTATTGCGAGGATTCTTTGTAATAATCTTTAGATCAAAGAAATTTAAAAAGCTCTTTTAATTAAGATTTCGCTCCAACGAAATTTGTTCCGTCATCGCTGTAGATGATTTGCAAGGACTTAGAATGTATGTGTGCTTAAATCAGAGGTCAATTCTAAATGAATAGCGTAAGTAACCAAACACACAAAAAGACATAAGTAAGCCTTTTGGCTGGAAACACCTCTTCTGCAAGAAATAGTAACAAGCAAGGGACCAGCATGTAAGTATTTTAAATGATAGTAAGTTATTATTAAGTTTACTATGTGACCTTTGCGGGGGAGTAAAATTGCATGTTGTTGATTATATGATAAACCAGAATGACTAAGACGTCCTCCAACCCAAATTATTTCGTCTTTATCAAAAAAAGGGACAAGTTTTTGAATTGTGCGGGTAAGTCTTTTTATTGTGAAATGTCAAACACTACAGAGGAAGAATGCCACTTGAGTTGACCAGACGCATGCGCAATCTGCAATTAATTAAATCCGCATTGTAAAAAGTACATCTAAATGAATCACCCGATATTATGGACTAGTTAGTAATTCGTATCCTCTATGTCGTTTGAGGAAGAATATATGAACGACTTCTAAAACTAACTACAGTTACAGATTCAAGTAGACTTACAAACTAGGCAAGTGTGATTTTAACATCAAATATGATAGCGTGTTCGTTTGGCGGAGCAAATGATATAAAAGGCTGCTATAACGGTCTATAAACTCAATTCAAAAAAGAAAACGAAGATCTTATTTACACTCACTGTATGGAACACGTACTTAACTTAGTAGTAGCTAATTCAACAAGTTGTTTCAAGGAAAAATTTATTTGGATTGGTGGTAGAATCAGCTATATTTATAAGCTCATATAAGAAAAGAATTACCATATGGGAAGGAGAAAGATTGTACAGGTTAAAAAAATAGATGCCACAAGATGATGGAGCAAACGCAAAGCTCTTTTTTCTATTATTGATGAAAATTTAATTCGAAGTGACGAAAGTGTTAAAACCAGTAAAACTATTTAATTTTATTACAGTTTCAAAAGAAATATCAATTTCAAATTTTGACTAAAAATCAAAACTTATGTCTAGAAATTTGATTACTCAATGTTCAAGGTTTGAGAACCTATTTATGTCCAATAAATAAGCGATAAAAGGAATAATAAATACTTTGATTTTCTGTATTCAAAAACAAAATATTATGCTAGAACAATTAATAGCAATTTAGAATTCAAAAATAAAAGATGTAGAAGTGGCAATGACTTTAAGAAAAAAGAACCACATAGAAAAAATAATGGCTGCCGATAAAATAAAAAACGATGTTCTTACAATCTCAAGTATCCAATCTTATAAATTATTTTTTTTAACATATTAGATTGCGCTAGAACAAATATCCGCTGTGATTCATTCAAAAAAAGATATTTTGACAGGTTTTTTCTGGTTAGATCCAAAGATATTTCATGAAATAGAAAAACTGATAGTTTTCCTACTAGTTAAGGCAAATGTATGTGGGAGAGGCAACCAGATAGCGAGTGGTAATCTGGGTCTTGGAATGGTACAGAGTCTCCTTTTATGGGCTTAATTGGCTCCAAGTGGACGGGGGCGGTAATTTAGGGCAGGACCAAATTAAAATTTTTGTAAGTACAAACCGGATAAGAATGCGGTTGTCTAAACAGTAATACTCTAATTGTATAATAAAATTACCTTCCGTAACAAGTGTGTTCTAGCAAATAAAAAAAATTTAAACATCTGAAGGTGCCAATAATGAGGGCGATGAGTGCGAGGATTTTGATGCTAAGAATCTGCTCAATAACGAGAAAAACATCTTTGCTTAAGAATTAGTTATTTTCTTATTTTCATATTAAAAGTATTTTTATAAAGATCACTCTCCTGTTAGGTTGCCTACATTGTCCTAGGGGTTGTAGGATAATGAGCATGCACAGACCTTTTAACCGTCTATCCAATCGTTAAGTAATCATTGAAAAGGATTTTCAAGAATTATGTGTAGCGTATGGAATAATTGGGAGAGGAGAAAATAGGGGTGAATTTAATCGAAATCTGATTGACATTAATCCTAATCATTATTTGTACTAATAATAGTTTAAATTTCGAATGTCATTCGATTTAAAAATATTTTTACTGTTTTTGTCAATTATTGTTAGAAAAATTAAAAAAGGATTTTTCGGCCACTTTGAAGAGTTGTTTTACCGAAACTGACTATCAAAATCAGATGGCAATTTTTTTCCATGTTTCCTAGTGTCAATAAGTATGCTCACTAATTTTAAAGCGATTGCCTCGCTACTTTTTTTCATTCGCTAGAGGGAAATTGGCCCACGTGTTTCGGCTGGCAAACAAAAATTATTATTATTATTAGGGTATTACTTTTTTAGCAGCCGCATTTCTATCTGATTGCTTAGTTAAAAAAAATTAATTTTGCCCCTTATTACCGACCCCGTCCACTTGGGGTCAATTTGGCCGATACGAGGAGACACTGCACCACTCCAAGGCACAGATTACCACATGCTATCCGGTTGCTTTTCCGACATACATTTGACGTTCCACTGCCCTGAATATACTAATGTCTTTTGCTGAAAGAAGTCGATTATTGTAGAACTGAAACAATTTGCTGATAAATACAAGTTTTGTAACCACCGTAAAAAATATGAACGGAAATGTAATAGAAAACAAAACAGATTTAGAATCTGAATCTGAAGAAGAAAGATCTTCATAGACATTGCTTTCAGAGGAATCAATGTTTATCCTGCGCATTTTCTGTTTTAACTCCTACAATCTAGAGTGTTTCTCAACCTTTACATGGTTTACAAATTGATTCTAACTATTGTACACTGGCCACTTGTGAAAGGGTGTTTTCTAAACTTAAAATCGACTCAGTTAAACTTTGAGCTAAGACCTTCTATCTAATACCTTATTTATCAATATAGAAAGAGAGATTTATTTTATAATTTAGAAAAAAATTTAAATATAGATAAAACAGATAGGACTAGTGAAGATCTGACCAAAGAGCTGTTAGGTTAAGCTACTTCTTAACTTAAACTGTAAATAACTCATCTTTCACGATTTTTATTTTTGTTTTGAATTTAAAACTTTTAAAACCGTAGGTAATGGTGTGATGGAATATAGTATATAGTCAAGGGCCCCAGAAAAGCCACTCAGGGATTACTGCACACGAGGTTGATTCTATACCAGTGTAATTTTTTTTAAACTCAAACCTTTTTTCAATTAGAAAATTTTTCCTGAATTAAGAATTATAAAAATCGCTCCACTTTCACTTCGTGACGCGATTTTTTCAACCCCTAAATTCTCAAATAATTTTCATTTTCGTCAAAAAAAATTACCTAGTAAAAAATCAACCTTGTGTCCTTATGTATAATAACCGACAAATGCACTTGTGGCTTTTTCACTTAGGGTCGAATTCAGAGAACTTCCTAATTCTCCACTCACACTCATACCATACCTATCTTACTCTAACCTCAAGTTGACGTCTAAGTTGTTTAGTACAGTTTTCGTTCTCCAAACAATATTTTTCACATATTCGATATTCAAACGTAAATTCAATTACGCTTGAGTACCTATCAAATATGTCAAAAATATTGTTTGTAGAAGAAAATTATACAAATAACGTATTTTGAAATTTTTTGAACCTTGAAGTATGGTTAGAAAAGGTTGCAATATTCGACCCCTAAGATATTTTTTCTTACAATTTTTTTTGAGATAAAAATTTTTCTTTTAAAAAACCATGTCTAAAACGCCCAATTTATTTAATATCTTTTTTACTCTACAAGTTTTTTCGAAAACTGAAGGATTTACGAAAAAAGAAAAATATCCTGCCTTAATTATCATTACCGAATCACCCCTTAAAATTTTTCGATGTTATTTAGATACATCCTGTATATATCTATTAAAATAAATAGATTGGCATATTCTAGTTAAACTTATTCATTAAATTCCCCTTACAAATAACACTCGAGGTTTGTATTTTAGTGAGTCACGTTTTTATTAATTGATAGATTTTCATTAAACAGCCCAAGTTTACTGGACACACACCTCTTGTTCAATTATAAGTAAAAAAAAAGCCTATACAACTAGAAAAAATTAATATCGTATTTTAGATTATAGAACATGTAAAACTTTTTTATGAAGAATAACTTTTTCCGAAAATTAATAATAAAAAAGTTTTCTGTATTGTTCCAACTTAGTGAGACGTGCCCGCTAATTATAGCATTTAATTATATAATACTTATAGAGGATTGAAGAAATCTCAAAGTTTGCAAGTGAATGTTGTTATATTTGCGTAACATTTAAGTACTAACTGAAAATATTTTTTTATTAAAATAATACTTTATTTGTAATTGTATTTCACTAACTTATTCTTGATGAGCGCGGTAGTAAAAATTGTTGTATTTTTAATGCAACATATGAACATTAACATCAGAGAATAAATGTAGTGCATTTATAATCTACCCATTTATCGTGCACAATTGGTGCAGCGTTAGTTGATGTAGTTTACCAAACGTATTGCGGCTACTTAAATTTCTAAATAAATTTATGCCCACTTGGCACCTTATATAAAACAGCTGCATCTTCAACCGTATTGAACAGTTCCAAGTTCTTTTTGTAAAATACAGACATTACGTATACGCTATGTTATTTGTCTTTCGTAAATGCAATTTATTACACAAAGCAAAAGCTAAATTGCAATGGTAATTGACAAAAAATTTGTTTGATGTTGTCTAGTACCTACTATTTGAAAATCAGAATGCGGAAATTCCAAATTATTTTTCAGCAAATAAATATTAAAAACTGGTCTCTATATTATAGTAAGATTAATGAAATTTCTAAAACATCTAAAAAGTGAGAAAATAAAAACTATTACATTTTCCTTTGATGTTAACTATCTGCATTTTCTGCAATTAATGAAATGGTTTTCGCTTAATTAAGTGATTAGCGGATTTCTGTTTTAATTTCATATTGTTTCCTTTGTCATCAAATGTGTTTATTTTGATGTTATTATTTTATTCATCTTTGATTAATTAAGCATATAATTGCATTATGGTACAAATATATAAATATCCTTTTAAAACACAAACATTAGTTTACCACACAGAACAAGCGATTTTAAAGTTACGACAGTTTTCAAAGCACTTTCGTTTGCACAAAAGCTCTAAACAATTGGTAATGATTGACCGATTCTTTTTTGTGTAATTAATTATTTTAACGTACTTTCAATTACATAAAGAAGCAATAAGTATAACAAGTGACTTTAATGCCGCTACATTGTCCCTATACTTATTGTAAGTGAGTGAGTTACAATGCGGGCAAAACACCTATTAGTGAGTACACTCATGAAATTTAAAACTTGGACACCACAATTTCTGTAAACAAAAGTTTGCACATTGTGAAGCGGGCTTAAGGGTATCATTTACAATTCTAACAGCAGGTAGTCTCAGCAGGGGTTATATTATAAAGGACTGTGGAATAAATCACTACACTAAGCACGTTTTAGAAAATAGGTAATTTACGTTGCTTACTTAATTTTTCTTTAAAGAATATATTTGAAGGTATCGCTAATTAAACACCATAGCTCGATTAATTATCGAATCAAAATTTTGTTTAGGAAATGTTTACAAAATAAAATTAGAAATAATTTTGATTTAAAAACGTCTACAAGCAATAACTTTTAAATTAAATCAAAAAACTAAACATGGTTATTTGGGTTGACTGATTATTACTTATTTTTAAATAAATCTAACCTACTAATTATTGTAAGTTATTAAAAAAAATCATTAAACTCTCTATTCATAATATTTAGTCCTTACAAAATGTATATTTTATGACGTTTCATTTTTTCTGTAGTTAATATAAAAAGTGAAAATAAAAACTAAGGCAATTCTTATTGTCAACGTATATATTTAGTTTTTTGACAAGAATTTATTACATAATTATAATTAAGATACCAAGTTATAGTTTAAAATTAAATGAAAACGTTTTTTTTAAATAAAGGTATTACTATATAAATAAATATAAGAAATCAATAATGGGTGTGACCTCCATTATTATTGATACATTCTTGGAGGCGTCTGCTCATTGACGCTATCAAGGTATCAATATAATTAATATTAATCGTTTCCCATGCGGTATCAATGGCTGCAATTAGTGCATTACGGTTTACTGGTACAAAATTTAGCCCTTGTTTTCTTCGGATAACAGCAAGTATTCGAGCCCAAACATTTTCGATAATGTTAAAATCTGGGGTTTTTGCTGGCCAGGGTAACAGCTACAAGTATGAAGTATGAATAGGGGCGTTGTCCTTTAACAACAAAAATACATTATGAAAATTTTAATTCAACAGATCCCGAACTATTTTTTGGAGAAAGTATAGTGAAATAATAATACTTACTTGTTGGAAAATATAATCTTCGTCTCGATAAAACACTTCGACTGAAGGTTTCATAATAGTTTCCAAAATATCTAAATACGCAGCAGAATCAAGACGTCCATCGATAGCCCAACAAACTCCTGGACTTACTTTATTTATTGGTTCACACTACCCCTTCTCAAACAGTAGGTAATTGTTTATTTATTACATACTTCTAATGACCAATGGAACAACCCTTAAAGGAAGTAAATTAAACAAGCAAGGATATTCTATTGTTATTGAAACTTATTCATAAAGTAAAAGCCATTTCCTTATAATGCTAATGGACAGGATTTTCTTTTAAGTATTAAGATTACAATAGAGGACTTATAAACTTTCGAAAATATCTAATTATAAATATTTACACTGCAATTGCGCTTTTCCTTAATAATTTCTTAGCAATAACATACACGTTCTTGGTTTTAAGTTGTCATAAATTTGATATGATATAAATTTGTGTTTCTAATATTACATCACAAACTAATCTTTATTCGCCAAAAATTGTTGCTTAAGTTGTAAAGCTTCGTACACACCTGAACAACAAACCGAGCAACAAACATAACAACGAACCGAAAGTCAAACAGAACGACAAACGATCTTTTATGATTTCCACAATCCGAACAACAAACGGAACGTTTGTGCTGTTCCCATAATTATTTTCAGTAGTTTTCAGTTCATATATATTTATTATTGAGAAGAGAAAATTGCGGAAAACAAGAAGATAGTGCCAACCAAATTTTTACGCACAAAGAAGAGTAAAAATTATAATTTATTCTTTTATTTTAATTCCCAAATGATGCTAATAGGGACATCATTTTTTCTTGCATTCTTAAACACTGATTAATTTAAAACATTTTTCTTCTGTCAACTCCATAATATTACCTAAAACACAACAAACCCACAAAAGGGAGGACAAAAATAAATAATTTAATTCTCCCGCATAAGTTTGTTCGCCGTTTTGTTTAGATTCGTCCAAACCTGCAAACGCATTCGCGCGCATTTTCTTTGATGTCGGAGAAAAACCGACAAGTTGCGGGAACGCCGCAAACCGTTCGTGGAACAATCAGGACTTGCGAATCTGTTCTAAAATTCGTACGTAGCACCGTCCAAATTAATGTTCCGATTGCCGTTCGGTTCGTTGTTCTGTTTGTTCCTCGGTTTGTTGTTCAGGTGTGTACGAAGCTTTACAATAAGCATATTAATATGAACTATATCTTATGAAAGGAGAGTTATGTAACTATAATTAACGACTTAACGTTACGTTAGTAGATTCCATTTACTATTTACATATTTTCTTGGAACATTCGATAATTAACTATCGGGATATGATGACCCTATACTTCGCAGGTTGTGCGCAACTGGATACAAGCAAATAACTTGGAGCTGTTACCCTGGCCAGCAAAAAGCCCAGATTTTAACATTATCGAAAATGTTTGGGCTCGAATACTTGCTGTTATCCGAAGACAACAAGGGCCAAATTTTATACCAGTAAACCGTAATGCACTAATTGCAGCCATTGATACCGCATGGGAAACGATTAATATTAATTATATTGATACCTTGATAGCGTCAATGAGCAGACGCCTCCAAGAATGTATCAATAATAATGGAGGTCACACCCATTATTGATTTCTTATATTTATTTATATAGTAATACCTTTATTTAAAAAAAAAGTTTTCATTTAATTTTAAACTATAACTTGGTATCTTAATTATAATTATGTAATAAATTCTTGTCAAAAACTAAATATATACGTTGACAATAAGAATTGCCTTAGTTTTTATTTTCACTTTTTATATTAACTACAGAAAAAATGAAACGTCATAAAATATACATTTTGTAAGGACTAAATATTATGAATAGAGAGTTTAATGATTTTTTTTAATAACTTACAATAATTAGTAGGTTAGATTTATTTAAAAATAAGTAATAATCAGTCAACCCAAATAACCATGTTTAGTTTTTGATTTAATTTAAAAGTTATTGCTTGTAGACGTTTTTAAATCAAAATTATTTCTAATTTTATTTTGTAAACATTTCCTAAACAAAATTTTGATTCGATAATTAATCGAGCTATGGTGTTTAATTAGCGATACCTTCAAATATATTCTTTAAAGAAAAAAATTAAGTAAGCAACGTAAATTACCTATTTTCTAAAACGTGCTTAGTGTAATGATTCATTCTACAGTCCTTCTATAAGATAACCCCTGCTGAGACTACCTGCTGTTAGAATTGTAAATGATACCCTTAAGCCCGTTTCACAATGTGCAAACTTTTGTTTACAGAAATTGTGGTGTCCAAGTTTTAAATTTCATGAGTGTACTTGTCTATTTTTAACGACGTGTTAAGTCAATTTAACTCACTTGTTGTTTTAACAAATGTTGACAGAGAATCTGTAGTAAACAATTTCCCAAATAGTCAAATTGACTTTCAAATATGCACAACAGGTCAAATTTATCAAAATATTACATAAAAAGTGCCTGTTAAAGTTTGAGGACAGAATACATGAGAAAGTTTACTTCATTTATCTTTATTTTTGGGCCTCCAAGTCGGTTGACATGCACATTCTTTAATCACATATGTTCATGCAAAGAATTGGGATCGTTTCACTGTGTATTCAAATGTTGTTACCGGTGAAGTAGTTTATTTCGACGCGGCCACTTCGACGCCGCCATCTCGACTAAAAGTTATCGTTAATATACTGCGATGAATAGAGGTTTATTTTATGTTTACTATCTGTATAACCACCCCAATTCGTTTGCATAAATTTCATAAATGCTTAATTGGTTGTTTTCTTATTTTATTCCTTTCTTCTACAAGGAATCTAATTTATGCCAGCTAGCTACCCATTTAATTTCTTTATAATATAATTAATTATGAGACTCTATTCATTTATTTACAAACAAAATCATGTCATTTCCAACCTTTTACAAAATGACATCCGTTATGTAGGTCAAACTAAATTTACACCGCGTGATACTGACTTTGAGGAAGGCCTTTATTTAATTTACACAGAGTTTGCGCAACGGATTGTCAAAATGAAAACGTGTCCGTTTATAACGCAGGGAAATTATCTCGCGCTTAAATTTTATTGTGAACAAAGTGAATAAGAAATGGTTTGTTACTAATGGGATTTCGATTACAAATGTTATTATTATTAGTCTAAATTCTAACCTTATTTGTTTGCGGTAAGTTTCGTTTTCTTTCTATCCGCTCCGTTGTTTCTTTTTTAATTACGTTCCAGGGTTTCCCGGATGATTCTTCGCTTCCTGGTGGACTTCGGTAGATTGTTAAGTGAATACTGCACACTACTTGCACTGCACTAACATTTCCGTTTGATATGTTGTATTTTATTTAAAATTTATTTTTATAATTTTTAATAGCTAATCACTATTCTACAATTTCAGGCTTTAGTGTCGATTTATCAGTAGTATTTATTTAATTTTAACAATTAGTATCGAATATTTACATTTTTGTTTATGTAACCTGACTTTTATTCGTCGATATCTACCGATCTTTGTTTCGAGGGTTAATTATTTTATTAATTTGTACAGTAAAGCGACGTAGTCTCTACGGTTGTAATTATACGAGTTTTCCAACGGTTTTTTGTCGGTCATATTTACAATGTTTTTCACAACACTCCTGGATCTTTTTTAAAATTTGAATTTTGCTCGCTCTCAGCGTTTCAATTTGGAACTACCATTTTACAAATAATTATTAAATGACTGGTAATTAGCCTTGAACGACTTAAGAAGTTACGCTAATTCTTTTGATATATGACGACATATACGTTCGCATCTTTCTAATTGTTGACTTATTTCCATTTTTCTCAGCCACTTTTCATTTGTAAGTTATAATTTCCTAATTTTCTAAATTATGAATCGGCGCATCACTTTTAATTCTTTTTGAACTCAGGAATCATGAGTTATCCTATCCCTTTATTTCATATTTTGTACAAGTTGCTTTTTAAATAAATTCGAAATTTCAGATATATGGTCATTTTCACTGGATGGGTTTCTTTTACATTATTATCACTGGATAACGCTCAACGGGTTAATGTTTCATGTCACAACACTACACATTCATTCACATAACGTTTTTGGGGATTGGAACCAGTATTTGAAGGTGTTTTACCTTAATTCTTTCATTTGTCGTAGAAATCACTCAGACGTAGATAAGTATTATCCTTAAAACTAATATTACAATGTACTTCTTTCAAGGATGCTAAGGACATGGTTATTTCTGGGCTTAAATTGAAGTAATTTCTTATAAATGTTTTTTTAATTTTTGGGTTTCAGCTGTCTATTTACTCATAGCAATACTTTACAAGAACTTGTGTTTTTTTTTGTCAGTTGACTTTGAGGGCGAGGTAATAAGATAAATTTTACCAAAATTGACAGAAACTTTTTTCAAAGTCTTCCCATATTAAGACGATAAGTCGGTAAGTGGAGAAAATTGCCAAACTCTTTATGTTTATAGACTTTGAAGTCGAGTTTATTAATATTTTTGCGGCTTTTAAGTGGCAGACAGACTAACGTTGTGTTACTAACGGGTTCTAGTTCGGCTATTAATTTATTTTCTTGAGTTTTTTTTTTAGATATTACCGAAACTCGACCAGGACAAAGTTATGTGTGGACCTTAAAGTCCACGCGCCTAAATAGGAAATATTGTCTTCATCTACGGTCATTTTTCGACCTGATGAATGTGAAATAGAACTTTAAAGTCAAATTGTCAAGGAAATTCGACATAGAAGGCACGTATATATAGGAAGCTATATTTTTGTTTGCACTGGTTTCCGCTATAATTGTAAAAATTGTTTTTCAAGAAGCAATCCTTCACACATACCCAAAATTGTAATCATTTTTATGTAAACTCTTTTTATTTTTATTTTAATTTATTTGTTTTATTTTTTCATCAGATTACCCCAATTACAGGAAAAATTACAAACGAATATGCTATCAAGAAAATACTGATACCGAAGTATTGAAGCTGTTTAATGATAAGCTAAACTTTAATTTGCAGTTATCTGATATCGACAGGTCACACCGCAAAAAAAATCGTCTCCACAAGCTATTCTTGTCAAGTTTGTATCTTACCGTTCCAAATCTGCTGTGATGAAATACAAGAAATCTTTAAAAAATACAGGCATATCAATTGTAGAAGATCTGACAAAATTCCGGGTGGATTTATTATAAATGACCAAAACTAATATCGGAAAAAATACAGCCTAGTCACATGATGGTCGTGTTTTAATTAAATACAATGGAACTATTAAAACAATAAATGGTGCGGAAGACCTGGAGAAGCTGTAAAATATAATATATATTATTCTTTTTATTTGTATTTAATTTGTATTTATTACACTGCATGATTAATTTTGATTTTTTTTACTTTATCTGAATCTGTAGATACTGTACTTAAAAATTATGCGTGGCTTTTTAAAATGTTATTTAATTCATTTCTTGCCGATGTAGAGCATAGCGTATCACATGTCATATTTTATTTTGATTATAGCCTATTGATTTACAGTCTTCTGAAAATTGATAGTTTAAATTTTTTACATATCAATGCACGTTCGATAGTGCCTAAATTAACTGATCTAAAGGAATTCTTAGAAATTAATTATTACAGTGTAATTGCAGTGAGTGAAACATGGTTAACGCAATATATACCGGATGAAATTGTATTTTTACCTAATTATAATTTATTTCGGAAAGACAGAGCTAGTAGAGGGGGTAGCCTTGCTATTTATATAGCAAAACAGTTTACTGCTTGTATGATTAATACCACTGATACTTTGAGCAATTATGGGTAAAAATAAATCTTGGAAAAAAAAAGTTTACAGTGGGAGCTGTATATAGGCCACCTAGTAGCAATTATGATGTTTTTATGAATACATTGGATAGTACGTTGGCTTCCTTAATGTCTGAGTTTAATGAAATAATATGTGGTGGTAATTTTAATTTAAATTTATTTGATTTTAGTGATCCAAAGGTTATACAATTCCAATCTTTACTAAAGGGATATAATTTGACTCAAATAATAAATGAACCGACTCGATTAACAGCTCTGTTAGATTTAATTATAATTTCTGATCCAACTCTCGCGGTAGAGTCTGGGACGACTGATTTAGAAGTATCTGACCACGCCGCGATTTATTGCAGATTGAGGATAAAAAGTAGCACCCCTCGGTCCGTATATGGAGGTATCGTTCTTTCAGGAACTTCAATGGTGAGTCATTTGATAGAGAATTACATTCAATTCCTTTTACATTTTATTTTTTATATGGACAATATCAATGATAAAGTAACTATCTTACGAATTCCATTAATTTACTTATAGATAAGCATGCGCTTTATGTTACGACTATTAATGCTAAACGGGCATCTTCGTGGATGACAGATAACCTTAAGTTACTCATCTCTTTAAGAAACAAGGCATTTCAAAAATTCAAAAAGGTCGCACAACTGCTCAGTGGGATTACTGTAAGCAGTTACGTAATTATACAAATTTAGCAGTAAGAAATGAAAAAAAAGCTTATCTTCAACATGATTTTCAAAGGGTTAACATACAAACTTTCTGGCAAAAACTAGAAAATTGTAATATCTGTTCCAAACCAACTGTAGATATTCCAGTGCCTCTTCAAGATGCTAACAAAATTAATGATTTATTTATTAATTCCGTTCCTAAATTAAAAACTGATAATGTGTTTATAGAATTTTATAATAATTTTGCTCAGGAAAGTTTAATTTTAAATCTGTTGATGAAGGTAAAATTGAAACAATAATCAATTCAATCAAAACTACTGCAATAGGTGCAGACGGTGTAAGTGTGCGTATGATTAAATTATGTTTACCTTATCTTTTACCATTTATTTGTCACATTATTAATGTCTGTCTGCATGATGGTGTTTTTCCTGTAATGTGGAAAAATGCATTAGTCACACCTGTTACGAAAAATAGTAAACCCGAAGAATTTCAGCACCTGCGTCCAATTAGTATTTTACCGGTACTTTCAAAGATTCTAGAGAGAGTGATTAATGAGCAAATAAGATATTATATTAATGAATTTAATATTGTACCTGTTAATCAATCTGGATTACGGCCTGGTTTTACCTGTTGTACTGCACTACTAGATATTACAGATGATATAATAGCCAATAACGACCATCATAACTTAACGCTTCTTGTTCTATTAGACTACAGTAAAGCATTTGATACGCTAGACCATGACTTGCTTTTATCTATTCTTAAATACATTGGATTTGAACCAACTCCATTAATATTTTTTGAAAATTACCTTGGGAACAGAACCCAGTCAGTGAAACTTGTAGATAAAATTTCAACAACATTAAATGTTACTTCGGGAGTACCACAAGGTTCTATTCTAAGTCCATTACTATATACCATTTACACATTAAATTTAACTAAAGTTTTAAAGTACAGTAGATGTCACCAATACGCTGATGATACGCAAATTTATTTGTCTTTCAAACCTGAAAACACCGAAAGTGCATGCAAGCAATTAAATGATGATATTTGTAGTATAATACAAGAATCCTCTAGACATTCTCTCTTTGTTAATGCTAATAAGACACAGGTTTGGTCCAAAAATAATAAAACAAAAATGTTACCACATATCTCCATCTCCATTAATAATCAGTCAGTGGCCCCTGTCAATACCGTAAAAATTTAAGTTTAACAATTGATGATGAACTGCGTTTTTCACTGCAAGGTTCAAAAATTGTTAAAGTGGAATTTTTAAATTTTAAATTTTATTTCCGTATAGACATTTACTAACTAAAGAGAGTAAAATTATTTTATGTGAAGCGCTCGTATTATCGTATTTAAATTATTGTAACGTTGTATATAGTTCGTTTTTAAATGTATTTGATAGAAAAAGATTGCAACGTGTTCAAAACTCTTGTCTACGATTCATTTATGGAATTCGTAAACATATGCACATATCTCACAAACTTAATGATGCTAGGTGGTTGAATATACACAACAGACAATTACTTCACTCTGCATGCACTTTCCATAAAATTATATCTGAAGATTGTCCCAAATATTTGTCCAGAAAGATAACATACAGATCCGATGTTCATAACATTAACGTTCGCTCTAGGGGTCTATTGACTACTCCCAAACATTACACTGAAAAGTTTAAATCTGCTTTTAGGTACAGTGTCACTTATATATATATATATATATATATATATATATATATATATATATATATGAAGTTCCTGAAGAATTTAAGCTGAATAATATTGCATTAAAAAAACTACAAAATATTACTACTCACCCTACAATAATCTGTTTTCCTTATTATTTTTTTTCCTTTTATTTCTTCATTATCTCAAATATTAAATTTTTACAGTTAATTTGGTCGGAAAAGTTCACTATTTTTTACTGATTAATTTAGTTGTTATCAATTTTGGTATTATGGACTTGCATTGATATTAACCTATACACATTCTTCGTTATCGAACTTGGTATTTTAGCTTTAATTTTAAGTGCAGATAAGGGTTAAGTGGTAGAGCAGCGTTTGGCTGAACTTCGCCCTTTTTCCTCATTTGTTAATGTTTGTATATGTATATTTATATATAATACCTATTCGGGAAAATAAAGTCATTTATTATTATTAGTATTATTATTATTATTATGTATATATCATCTACAGTACAATAAATACAAAAAGAAAAAAAATAATTGATGCAAGCTAGATAAAACAAACTGAGAATTAATACTTAAATTGCAACTAAAGTAATGCATACTAGTTTATAATTGCTTGGTGAATACAAAAAAATTGAACTACATTAATGTCCACAGAGTTGGAAATTTCATTAAACGCGCAGCACTTCACTGAAATCGGTGAATTAGTTAGGATATTTGTTCATTGAGTTTGTACATAAAAAGTTAACTTTTGTAGAGCATTTATTCTATAGACCATGAAATTTATCTTAGGCAACGACCAACAACTTTATTATGAAGGATGTTGGATAACAACTTAATGACTGAAGTAATTCTCCAATTCTGCAATGAAGTAAATTTGAATTTTTCTAATGGTGCTGAATGTTCAAAATTTCTTGTAGGACATTCTCCATCTTCAATGAAAGACAAAAACTTTAGAAATTTTCTTTGTACTGCCTCCAAATCAGTCTTCTGGCATTCATACAGCGGACACCATATTAACGACCAATATTCTTGTATAGATCTTACTAAATTGTTATAAAGATTTATCAAAGAGTTACTACAGAAACTATCACAATTTCTATATAAAAACCCATAGGTCATTAATGCTTTGTTGGTAATATTGATAATGTGTTGAGTGAAATCTAGATTATAGTTGAAAGTGACTCGGAGAACCTTAATTGAGTTTCTACGTTGCAACAATACTCCATCAACACTCTAATTATTATTGATTACGGTTTGCTTTTTAAAGAAAGAAACAACCGAGCATTTCGCTATATTCAAAAAAAAATTATTGGAGTTACGCCACTTAATCAAACAATTTAGGCATTCTTGAAGATCTACGCAATCATTTTGGGATCGAATTTCAAGGAAGAACTTAAAATCATCCGCAGCTTTTCAGCATTAAAAAAGGAAGGTAGATCATTAATAAATAACAAAAATAGCAGAGAGCCCAATATCGATCCTTGAGGTACCCCGAGGTAACTTGAAAAACTTTTTATGACAAATTATCGTATCTCACAAGCTATTTCCAATCAATTAAGTAAGATAAAAGTATGTTTACTAAAGACCAATCTAAATCAATTAAGTACAATTTCTTTGATAATACGAAAGGATCAATACAATCAAATGCTTTAGAAAAGTTTGTCTAGATTACATCAACCTGACCTCTTTCGTCAACAATTTCAGCTACAAATTGTTTAAAATCAGACAAATTAGAAATCGTAGATCGGCGTTCTATAAATCCATGTTGAGCTGGGGTAAAACTTTGTTTAACTGAAGTATATATCTGTTTACAAAGTACAGCTTCAAACACCCTAACAAAATTATTTATAATACTAATAGGTCTATAATATTTTATATCTGAAACATTCCCTTCTTTAAAGACAGGAATTACTCATGTTAATTGAATGTC
Organism: Abscondita cerata; assembly: GCA_030710515.1. Classification (NCBI taxonomy): domain Eukaryota; kingdom Metazoa; phylum Arthropoda; class Insecta; order Coleoptera; family Lampyridae; genus Abscondita; species Abscondita cerata. Next base: position 101,290 of record JALBCR010001060.1, read on the forward strand.
AATTATAACAACAGACGGTACACTTTCAGTCAAAAGAACTACCTTAAGCTTATTGTCGACAGCCAGTAGTACACCCCCACCCTTTGATACTTTAGGAATATCATAATTATGATCTTTTCTATAAACAACAAAATAACTAGGAATATATTCGGAGTTGAGTATATCAGCAGCCAACAAGGTCTCAGATATTGCAATTCCTCGACAATTCTGGTACATTATTTGTTGAGTATTACTGAAATTGGGGTCCTTTTAAGGTAATATAGCGGTTAAAACTACAGATTGTAGGTATATATACAGTCAAATGGAATTCACAAAGTAACAGAGTAACATGTCATGCAATTATTGTTGTTTGTAACAATTACTTTATTTTTAAAATGTTTTTGGGCGAATGAACAAAATCAATGTAAAATAAAATTCGGCTCATAAAATTTGAAGTCGTTGCTAAATTTGATAAATCTCAGTTAGAAATATATTTTATATTCTAGAAATATTTTACTAAAACCTTTTCGTAGTTTCAAGGAAGGCTGAACATGGTTTCCGGTTACGGTCAAAGTTTCCCATAAGGATATTTCTGACAGGAATAAAGAAGAAAGGGAATAAAAAAAGAAGCAAACAAATGGTTTGACAGAGAGTCAAAATAAATCTAAAATAGGGTTAATAGCTATTTATGAAACAAATTCTTAATTTACGCTTTTATAGACGAGCCGCAGAATTATTGACGAGTGACGGAGGAGCGAGGCCATAACTATGGCGAGATTATAAAACGAGTTGCATACAAGATTTTATAGTCAACTGTATCCTTTTACACAAACAAATATGAACTGCAGAAGGGAATTGTCATACTGACGTATATCAAGTCTCTTTATTATAAATTGACAGATTTTACTCTTAATATCCACACATTTATTCTGACATTCACATTTGACATAGACAGCCGTTCATAAAATAAAAAAAAAAAGACTATTCCAGTCCATAAAGAGGTGCTTTATAAATAAAATAAGTAAATATTTGGTACTATTTGACCTATTTTGGTCCTGATTACCTGTTACGACTATGACTTCAAAGTCAAAATGCCCTATTGATTCCTATTTTTGCGGTCGAATTTGTTTCCGAATTTTACCCCATTTACGTCCGAATCTGGTAAATCCGATGTAAATTAGGGGTAAATATTTTAGTCAGGTCAGAATCGGAGGTGAAATTTACCCAATTTTGACCTCCTATGTTACTTGGGTTATCAATTATGTCATAAAGAATAAAAATGTCTCAATATAATTTTTTTAATTAAATGTAGTTTTACTATTTTATCACAGGGTTACCATACATCTTTTCTCTAATAAGTGGACTAATTGATTCTTTAATGTACAAGTAACTTATAATAAAACAAAAAAGAAAAATTCGTTATTCCTGTTACATTTTTTAACCTTTTATCATGAAATTGAGTCATTATGACTTATGACATTTTCTTATTTTAGTTTGTTAGTTCCGTGTTCCGAGTATCTTTTGTTACTTTACAACAGGTATATAATTTCTACACTATCACTTCTGTTGCAAAGGTTATCTAAGTAAATAAGAAAGTTACACGAGAGTAACAAACCTTCAAAAAGTTAAAGTTCTACAAAGAGACCAAATTTACGTAACGGCAACAGCTAGGTTACGCCGTATGTAAGCATTTGTTACAATAACGTACCTTATAGTTATTTGGTGCTGCTATATAAGTAAATATTTAATTAGATAACTTCAAATAAATGAATATTGTACATGTGTATATGCTTTAAATAATCCATTCATAAATTGAAACAATTATTATTAGTAAGTTAGTTCAAAGCTTTTTCTTGCAATTTTGAAATTAACACTAAACGTAAACACCGTACCTCAATTCATCCTATAAATGCATAATGTAGAAATAGCTTGTGCTCCTTTGACATTTACTATTCAATTACCGGGAATGCAAGTATCAATAGCAACAACTATAAGATGTGCATAATATGCAGCAACTAAAGGAGAGCATGCACAAATACCGTGCATGTACTTAGACTTTCAACACAAATTTTTTTTTTGTTATTGCAGTTTAATGGAAGGAATCTGAATATACGACTAGATTGTGTTTGCAAAGTACCGAACAATAACTAAGTACTTAAGAAAACTACTTTATCTTTTATAAGAAATCTGAAAATACAATAGGTATTGTACGGCCAGCATCTTTTGTTTTGTTCTTAACAAAAGTAATTTTTGTTAAATTGTTTTCGAAACAAATTGTTCGTAGCAAGAAAAAATATTTAATGTAGAATTGTATAATTTTAAATCATAGTTTATCAATAAACAATATAACCCGCTATAATGAGATAAATTTAACCTAAAGTTTTATCTACAATTTTAGTACGGATAATTTTTCAAAATATTGTTTAAATCTATTCCTCCTTAATATAGATCAAATCAATGTATATTCAAGTTACAGAATTAACTGGCAATGGGAGTATTGTTAAAAATATACATGTAATTCAAAAGTTATTATAATATTGAATTACCAATGTACGTTTCCTTAAATATGGTTTAAAATAAATTAAGCTGAAAGCTCGGACACACGTCGAACATAAATAATTATTACAAGAACTACCGTGTTACATTATAGTGAAGTTGTGAAACGGTTACAAAACTCAAAAACGTAATCTACTGTAGTTACAACCTATTGAAAGTGATTTTCAATTTTTTCATTCATATTCTCGAAATATACACTGAAATATATATACAGGGTGTCTCAGATAAGGGTGGCAATATTTCAAGGGTACATAGAGAAACTCCAGATTAGAGATTTGAGATAATAAATCTATGTCCGGAAATGCGTTGCTTCCGATATACAGGGCCTTGAAAAAATTCAAAAATTAATATGGTAGTCAAGTGTTTTTTGAAGTTCAGGTGAAGACAACGATACTCAAACCTCTTGCCAGTTGCGGTATTAATTTTGTTTTCGTTGTCGCCATGACAATATTCATTGTTCACTACGTTTTTATTGTCACCTGAAGTTTTTCGATAATGAGCTCTTTGAAAGACATCCAAATGGATTTTATTTTTTTCGCGGAAACGACGCGTCGGAGAAGAAAAAACAAGAAAGCGTTTCTTTTCCAAATTGATTGGGAATGTGAAAAATGATTCCAATATTTGGAAAAACCAGTGGCGTGCTACATTTTTCTCTTAAAACTAAGTGAGAAAAACCGAAAGTCCGGTCCTGGAAATTTTTAGAAGAGTCGGATTGGCACATAAATATGACCAATACTTTGCTTGACATACTCTGGAAATTTTAAGAAAATCGATCAACGCGTTTTCAAAATACAGACAAAACATATTCATTTTTGAATTTTTCAAGGCCCTGTATATCGGAAGCAACGCATTTCCGGACATAGATTTATTATCTCAAATCTCTAATCTGGAGTTTCTCTATGTACCCTTGAAATATTGCCACCCTTATCTGAGACACCCTGTATATTTCAAAAACTTGTACCTAGTTGTATACAAAGTCTTGATAACAATAAATTATGACCAAGATTGTTAAATCTACTTACAATAATGGTAACACAAAAATATTTGTTTGGCGGTTATTATTTATAAATATCAAGTTTTTTCTTTTGTTTTAATGTTTCTTATAAGATTCTGTTTTTTCGTGAATTTTACATATAAATTTATGTCAATCTTAAATTAGTAATTTGGTGGCCAACTTATTACGAACATATTTTATAAACATAAAGTTATTATGTATTTACCTTAAGAAGATCAAGAATTTCAGATTCAGCATAACATGATCCAGTAACATGGTACGTCTTATTTCGACGCAGCTACTTCGACGTTGCCTTCTCGACAACGCCGCTTCGCTGCAAAATCACCTGGACGTGAGCTCATTTCGACACGAGTTCATCTCGATTCGAAATTAAATTTGCGTTATAATGAATGTTACGTATGGTTTTTTGAATTTTTAGTTTCTATTGGGCGACAACTAGAAACAAAACTTGTGACGGGTTTACACCAAGAGCATTTTTAGCAAGTGCAAGCAAAAATAAAAGAATTATTAAACTTAAATTAATCTTTAATAGCTATATAATAAGGTAAAATTTAGTATACCTGTTATTTGCGAATTTAGCAAAAAAAAGTCGGGGAAAAAAAGCGTTGACATCAAAAGCCGGGGTAAAAAATGTCGCGATTAAAAAATTTTTTGGAAAAAATCGACGGAAACAAATCCGCAGAAAAAAAATTGTGGTATAAAAGTCAAGGACAAAAAGCGCACGAAAAAAAAAGCCGGCGGACGATGCCTATAAAAATGTATATTATACCAATATTTGAATTTAACAGAATTTTGTTGTGATTCTACATTTCTATTAATTAAAGATTGTAACTTAACCCAAGCATAGGTAATATCAAAAGTTAATAAATTAATTAAAGAATGGCCTTAGAAAAATCGATTGAACTAGATTCCTGACGTGTTATTGAGAGAAAAAAGTGTCAGGCAACAGACGAAATCGACCAATGTCCATAGTTTTAACTTATAATTGCACGAGAGGTTTGTATTTTGTCCAGTAAATTTGGATTGTTTAATGAAAATCTGTAGTCTAGCAATTTGACGAGAAAAGCTATACGCGACACTGAAGATAGAGCGTTCTAGGTTGACAGTTTTTTGAATAAAATTGTAAAACAAACAGATTGGGATTGAAACAACACAAATTTGCTTTCCAGTGCTAATAATGCCAAAAAAACAAAAGCTTTTGTAAAGTATATTAACGATAACTTTTAGTTAAACATATCGGCTGCGATATAGAGAGATAAGCTCACATCAACTTGAGCTCACAAGAAGATGAGCGTGCGTCATGATGATTTCGCGTAGAAGCGGCGATGCCGAGATGGCGGCGTCGGAGTGACCGCGTCGAAATAAGCTGATTCACCAGTAGCAACATTTGAATACACAATGGAACGATCTCAATTCTTTGCACAAACGTATCTGAATAAAAATTGTGCATAATTTCAAAATGAAATAATGCAAACGATACAGTCTACTGAATTTAAGAGTGCTTTGATAATCAAGGTTATAATCTACCTATACCTAAATAGTATGTACCTACGTATGAAAATAGTAAACTTATAACCGTACACGTACTAATTGTTATAGTACTACATTGTAACATGCTTCAATAAATAATCTCATGTATATCGGTCATCTTCTTACATTCAAACCGACCTTAATCTTTAAAATACAACATGGGCGTGATGGGAGGAAGACCGACATAATATCTAGAAAGGCGCTAAATGATATGTAACCAGTTACACAGGTCGATCCTTCAGTTATAAGTCGTATATTAGTGCTCATCTTAGGGTAATTTAGTCGACAACCCGCATTTGTACAATAGTGAACTTACGCTCCAGTTCTCTCACTCCTGAAGAGTCCCAAAAGGACGAAACAGCTGTTGAATGATTGTACGTGTTTGTTTGCTATTGTACAACCTTTGCGAATTTTCAGCAACGATGAATGACACCCTCGTGTACATTGAAAACGCTATTCAGGACGCTTTTTTTCGAACACAATCATCTTGTAGCGGTCATGTTTGATTTAGAAAAATCCTTTGACACCACTTGGAAGCACGGAATATTAAATTTTTTTTATAAACGGGGAATACAAGGAAATCTATTTATCGGACAGTATCTGAAAAATAGAACTTTCCTTGTGAGAAAATAATAAATGCATCTCTAGCGCTCGGGTGTTAAAATACGTGGATGAACTTAGTCATATTTGTTCAAACAAAAATATAAAACAAAACACATTGAAACAAAACTGCAAAATGCAATTAACTTGTTAACCACTAAGTCCAACACTAACGGTTTTAAATTCTCCACTACCAAAACACACAATGCATTCATTTTTGTAGTAGGAGGATTAAACACGGTCATCCACAATTATTAATAAAAAATAATGGGATTCTTGTAAAAGACACTGTAAAGTAATCCTAGACAAAAAGTTATATTAAAAACAACATATTGAAAGTGCTAAAAATGAAGCAGAATAAGTGAATAAATCTGATTAGATGCATATCTCTAATATCAGAAGAGTTGATAGCCATTAAACAACCTAGGCATAATATTTAATCAGGGTGTAGGAAGTTGCATTGGAGCTTTTAGAACCAGTCCTGTGATTTTCTTAGCATGCAAAGTTGGAATTGCCCCGCTAAGCATACGGAGAAAAATTTTATTAACTTCATATGCTATCATAATATAATAAACAACTGGGAGCACCTAAATAATGATACGAACAATGGGTATTTCTCCTAATGGTATTATTAATGTTTAGTTAATCCTTCTTATGGAGAAAGGGAAATAAAACTTCACTTTTTATCTAATTCGCGACGTTTCGCAAACTTTTCATTTTCATTATTTCCCTGTCTCCATAAGAAGGATTAACTAAACTAAATAATGATATTTCTATAGATAGAAAAGATGGTTTTAGTTAGACCACGACTAAACCGAGCACTTTGCGTACCAACGTTATTTTAGACGTGATGCATTTCAACATCGCCCCCATACAATATTGCTCTCCAAATACATATCCATCATGCTTCTAAATAAAAACAAAACTATTGAAATAAATTATTACATAATTGCAAAGATGTCAAAATGAATGGGAAGAAAGTGGAGCTCGAGACTGTTATTTTTGCCAACACTTAGTTGGCTATAATAATCGAAGGATCGACTTATGTAACTACTTACACATTTGTCGATAAAGTTGCTTTAATGCAAAAAATTACATTACTTCATTAACTACTTGCTAAAACAATAAAAGATTAAAAGTAGGTTTTTAAAAACTTTACATGTGTTAGAAGGAGGACGCACATTTATTGTACTTTCTCACTTATTTAAGACACAAACGATTCAGAAGCTTAACTAAGCTATTTTTAAGTTTGTAATCTAGTAACTTTTACGTGCTTATGTTTTTGTCCCAGAGTTTTGACAGCGTTGAACGTTTACCATTTTACGATGCACTACCTGTACTTGCATTTCTGACAAAGCTCTTCTAAATTAAACGGCACGAGGTTAGGTGATAATTTAATTCGTATATAAACTATTTTAATATAGCAAGGGTGCAATTCTTGAGTTCGTCTGAATTATTTCGTATACGACAAGTTTTGTATGAAAAATGTTGCACGAAATCCTTTAAACGCATTCTCGAATGACATTCGAAAAATCAACGATACGAAAATTACGTTCGACTTTTTTATTCGCATGGAAACGTGACAACGCTGTTACCGTATGTCACGAATGCCAAAATTAATATAAATGTAATTTACAAATAACAATAATAAGGGTAAACCTTTTGCAAAGCTTCAGGCCATAGAGGCCATTAGACAAGTTGGCTCTAGGCACCAATAGGAACTTGATACAAGTTTAAAAATGGTTCGATTTTTGTGTAGACTTGCAAACATCTTGCAAAGATATTTAACCTCGTATGCAAAAACATTTGCAGACACAAAAAATAACGACGGCAGAATAGAAATAGAGTATGTCTTAGTCTATTATCTCCACTGTGTCTCAAGCTGAAGCTTTTTAGTTTGTCTTCGAGAGGAAGGGGAAAGGTACTAAAATGAGCTTCAAGCCATGAAATGAAAAAACAAATGGTCCGCTCGTCTTCAACACTATTGGCTTCTATATATGCTACATCCACTCACATCCAACAAAGGTTTACGCCTAATATTAGCTATTTAACAATAAAACAATAATTTTTGTGTATTAAACAAAAAAGTAACCATTAAAGCAAATATGAGAATGTCCTACCTACTTAATGACCACTCAAGTTTAGAATCATGCAAGTTTAGAAATAGTTTTACAAAAAAAGATGAGCAGAAACTTTGGGAAGACGTGACGACCTCCTTAAATTCCTTCGGAGAACCCAAAAAAAAGAATCGAAACCGTGGCGGAAAGTAATTTCGATGATATAAGGTAAAATGTATATAACTGGTATTTATTTTACCTAGACATAGCACGATATGAAAACCACTACCAAAAAGGAGTTGGTAGATATAAATACACACAAGATGGGTACCAAAGGGGGCCCGTTTCAGAAATTACTCTAAATGAGGAAGAAAAAAAATTCAAATATTATTGGGCCAACGACGATTCATGGACAAGAAGGTTGAATTTCAATTTACTGAAGTTTTGAACATTTCACCAATCGATAAATTTAATGATTATCTAAACGTAGAATCAACCACAAATTTAAATTCAAAAGCTTTTAGGCCACTACCTTCCAAAACTAAAGATGATTATTGGTAAAAATAATACGATTTAAAATAATTAAATGTTCAAGTTTTACCAACTTTTTTTATTTCGTTGCTTGAGATTTATTACTTTTAATAAATTTTTTGAATTTAGAATCGTTTATTCTACGAAACAACATTGACGCTAAGCGAAAATTTTATGGTAACTTCAACACTCTTTGTAGGGGCTCTTAGACTAAATAAATTAAGTCAAAAGTCATTTCATTGGTTAATCTAATCTATATAATTTCATAAAAATAGTTTATGGCTCAGATCGTTAAAAGGCTTGTGAAGTTGATGAAATCTTCTGCCATGTTTGGCTACCATTTCTGTTTCTTCCAAATCACCTAACTGTATTTGCTCACGCAATGCCATATATACGTCTTAAAATAGACGTAAGTTGTTTGTTAAATGGTCGTTAAATTTTCTTTAAATGTACTTACGAAACCTCTTCATGGCTGGCAAAAATTATTCTGCTTAACCGAGTACAAAATTGCACTTTTGTTTCACACCAACAAATTCAAGAACAACAAATCAATCAAAATCAATGAATAAACAATTTTTAAATGCTCTCAACAATTTTTGGTTACGATGAAAATTTCTATTACGTATACGAGGTTTGTCCGGAAAATATGTATAAAAGTTGAATAATAACTTTATTTAACAATTATTCAGGTATTACAATATGGTCACCTTCAAAGTACTCTCCCTGAGACAAGATACAACTCTGCCAACGCCGTTTACACTGTTGACAACATTGCTGAAAGTCTTTAGTTGTGATGCTATTCAGTTGCCGTGTCGTATCTGCCTTGATGACTTCCACATCTCCCAAGTGCCGCCCCCGAAGCACCATTTTGCATTTCGGGAACAAGAAAAAATTACAAGAGGCTAAATTGGATTTGGCACAAGGGGGCAGGTGGATCCTTCATAACGAGATTGCGCCCACTCATACGTCGTTTGTTGTGCCTAAGTTTTTGGCCCCAAAGCTCAATCAGCGTGACAGACTACCTGCCTTATTCACCCAATTTAGCCCTTTGTGATTTTTTCTTGTTCTCGAAATGCAAAATGGTGCTTCGGGGGCGGCACTTCGGAGACTTTTTGTTCACTTGAAGAACAAAGAATTTTTTGCAACTGGAACAATACGATCATTGTCTTTTAGTTAGCGCAAAATTAATTTTTAAAAACAGTAGAGGACTGTATGTGTCGGCATATGATGAATTATCAAAATTCTCTCTCGTTTGATAGAATGACAACTCTGTTGTCACCATTTGCAGCAACAATTTCAACGTAAATGCAATAACGGTTGCTATGGGTTACAACAGAAAAGAAAAGAAAGATACCCAAATCCCTCAACTATGCGCCATTTCAAAATATAATAAATACATGGAGGAGTAGATTTTCACAACAACGGTGTAGCGAATTATAGATGTTATATATAGATATAGATGTTATATAATGTGTTAGGCAAGAAGTAGTGATGACGAATTTTTGCAAATTGTTTAGGCATCGTTATTGTAAACTGTTGGAAAGTATATAATATCGCAAATGATAAAAAGATAAATCAACTTGAGTTTAAATCTTGTATTGCCCTGACACTGATCAAAACTGTTCAATGTGCTACAGTCACACGACCAATGAGATCTATAGACGAATTCCGGTTTGATAGAAATGGTCATAATATAGTAACACACAAAAGCAAAACTCACCGAAGATGCAAGATTTGTAAAAATCACACCATACATATGTATCGAAAATGCAATTTTCATCTTCATGTAGCTTGTTTCAAAAGTTATCATCAAAAATAAAACAAAATTTGGATCCCCTATTATCCCATTGGTTTGTTTACGCACCAACAAAAAAAATTGATTTTGAAAAACATTACAATTTATTTTATGTATGTATAACTATAGTTTGTAGTTTAATTGTGTTTTAAAATATTTAAAAAATGTGTCAGTTCATGTATGGTACCGGCGCCGGCGGTTCGTTTTTGCACCACGACTTTTTGTTACTGTTATATTTTTTTGGGTCTTTTATTTTAAAATAAATAATAATAAATTCTTGTGTAATTTTACTAAACCTACCTTGGGCTTAAATGGGTTAAGAATCCATGCCTTTGGGATATAGAAAGTTAAGTGATAGCAATTAAAAGAATAATAACACTAATTAGAGTCTCATGTTCACATTCAATATAAATTTATTTTGTTCTACCCCAAAATGCAATCACCGCAATATGTCTATGAACTAAAACTCATTAAACTTACACAATAAAAAAACGATTGTATTTACTTCTATAAAATTACACTTTTTACACATTCAAAATCGCATCCCACTTTTATCGATAAAATCTGATACATTTTGAGATATAAATAATAAAGTTACGAACCTCGGAATCGACCATATCTGCAGCACGGGTGGTAAAACAAAGTTTTTTATGCTAATATATTTTTAAATAATACAGATAAGAGTCTATATAACTCTCTGACATGTTTTACATGAATTCAACTTACAATAAAAACATTATAAGCTTCAAACTATTTCAAACTGGTCTCTGGTTTTGGAAATCTATAGTAGGTACTAACTATTTCAACAAGAAAAACGGAATGATTCTGGTTACCTATAAATCAGTACAATTCTTTTCTAATATCAATCATGAATAATGAAAATAAAGTGACTAAATTATTGCATTCAAAAATATCAAAGTGTTATTTTATTAACATTAGTGAAGAAGACCATCTTCTGTGACGAATTTTACAAACAGAATATTATTCAAATTCACATTATTTTTGTCTTTTTTATTAACAAAAATTAACACACTGCTTTATTGAAAGTACCTCAAAGCTTAAAACAGAATAAAGTGAAATAAAATTTGTAATTAAAACATTTATATGTATATTTCATAAAAGCTTAATTTGCACTTAAGCTACAAATATTTTAAAAATAATAATTAAAAACGAGAACGTTCTTATTAGAAGCTCCTATTAGTAGCACTCATGTATTCTAAGTTAAAATAGATTGCGTTATTAACAGTTTATCTTTTTTGAATAACTTATCGAATTTTAACTTATTTACACATTGTATTATGGTAGTTACTTCTCTTACCTGATGCTTTCAACTAGAGGCAAAGAAGTAAACAGATATTAAACGTTCCGCTCACTGCCTATAATTCGTAATTACAATAATCCTTACTGGGTATGCAAAAAAAATGAACGGTTGTAATTTCTGCTTGTTTCAAAGCGGATACCGATTACCTACAATGTAAGAATTGAGTTATAAATAAAATGTAAAATTTGTATGTAACGCATGGAGAGCATAAAATTTCAATATAATACTATGCATTAAAGTGCAGTAGTTTACATGCAATTTTTTATGGCCAAGATAAGGTATTCAAGTATGGTATTAAGTGGTATTAAGGTGCATGACATATAAATACGTCAAGGTGTAATAATCAATAAATCACACCTGCAGTCACAAAATCACTACATTTGACGATAAACCTTCATCTATAAACTTGCACCATAAATGTAATCATACTACGAATATTTTTGTCTGTGCCCATATTTGGAGTATAATTTAGTCACTAAAATACTAATCTTCATTTCGAAAATTTGTATTATATTTGGTACCTAAAACTGTTTTAGCACAGAAAATTAGTTTACTAAAGTACGTGTCCAATGGGGTAATAAATGAGTGCTTAATTAGAATTATATGACAAGTATCTATAGTATCTATTTTGAGTTTTTTACATATTTTGTACTACATTTTTTTTTTATAATTGAAAAGATATTCGTAAAACTTATTTACACTATAAAATACATTATCAATTAAAAATGTTTTTAATTTTTTTGAATTTTTTATGTGATGTTATATCACGCAAGTATTTTGGAAGAACATTATACATAGAACAACTAGCATAATTTGGAGATTTTTTATATTTAGATAGTTTAGGTTTAATTAAATAGAACAGATCGATTCTTCGTGTCGGGTAAGTGTGATTTTTAAAGCATTTTTAAACTCGTTAGAATTGTATTGTATGAAGTCAGAATTTTGTACAGAATAAATACCCGTTAGAGTAAGTAATCTGTTCTTTTCAATTATATCTCGGTAAGATTCTCGAAAACTTAGATTGTCAATGATTCGTAAAATACGTGTTTGAAAAGTAAACAATCTGTTTATTTCGACAGCTTGTCCCCAAATTATGATATTGTAACTCATCATTGAGTATGCCGTGCTATAATAAACTGTCAATAATGCGTGGATAGGCATGTATTTCCTTAGGTTAATAAGAATATAACAAACTTTAGTGAATTTATTGCTAACTAATTCAACTTGATCATGCCATGATAGTTTACTATCAATAATTGATCCTGGAAAGTTGGCAATAACTGAATTTACAATGTCGTTTGCTGTTACAGTATATTGAGTATTTAAGTGTGACGCACTGAAGTTAATGATTACTGTTAACAATCCCTGTGTTACTTATTAGTTTGTTATTAGTGCACCAACTTTCGTTGATTGTTTTTAATAATTTTGTTTCTAATTTAGTTTTATCTTTGGATTTCAGTATAATATTAGTGTCATCAGCATTGCTTTACAAATATATTTGGGTAAATCGTTTATGAACAATAGGATAAGTAACGGTCCCAGAACAGATCATTGTCCAACGCCTATATCAATAGCCACGAAATTGTATTATTTGAAGTAACTTGTATAGTAAGATTTTATTGTCTACACTATCAAATGTACTAGATAAATCAAATAGTATAGCAACTACAAAGTAACTATAGTCCAGAGCATCGTAAACATATTGAATAAAGATGTAACCGCAGTTTCAGTAGATCTGCCCGAACGGAAACCATGCTGGTGAGAAGTTCATAACTTAAATTTATTTGCAAAACACAGTAACCTATTTACAAGTGATTTTTCAAACAGCTTAGAGAAAATGCTTAAAATTGTTACCAACCTATAATTTTTAATATTTTCTCTATCTCCTTTCATGAAGATAAGAATCATTTTTCTTTTTTTAAATTGTTAGGAAATTCACCTAAATAATAATTATTTATTTACTTTTTAATAACTTCACAAGAACTTCATTTAGTCCGGTGCTTTTTTTATTTTTAATATTCCATATTAAACTTTCAATTTTTAAAGGTGAGGTGGGATATAAACTAAAAGATGAAGTATTGTAATTACTAGTAGTATAGTTACAATTAACTGGATAATTTTTATTATAGATTTCATTTATTTTATTTATCACATTTGTTGAAAAATATAATGCGAATTCATCACAAGTAGATTTATTGTCTATTAGTTATAAGAGACTGATTTTTTTTTTATTGGCCTATTTTCCTTCACTTTGTTTTTTGATTTGTTACCTGAAATTTGTATTATTTTATTATAAAAATAGTCTTTCTCATTAATTATTTTTGAGTTAAGTATTGATTTATAGTTATTAATGTATGAGATAATATATAATAATAATTTAGAAATTTATATTCTTCTAGTTCAATTTGAAGTATATTGCTAATTTTAAATTCATATGGTTTTTCTTATCCTTTTTGGGGCAAGCTGCGTCTATGCACCACTTAAAATGCTGCCAATAATAATTAAAAATTATTTACATCTGTGCCTTGTGTTAAATTGTAGTAGTGCTTATAATAAAATTGAAATTCTTTTGCGTTCTCTGTGTTTATAATTATTTTGTATGTTACTGCTGGTTTTTGTATGGGGAAACTTTGTATTTTGCATTTTAAAGTTTGGCCATAATGATCAGATAAGTTATATTTAATCACACTAGTAATCGTTTCACTAATATTGCTAATAATGTAATAGATTGCTGTAGCCGATTTTCAATTCTTGTTGGTTCATTTATATGTGATGTTAAACCAAAATATTTTATAATGTCGCTTAATATGCGATTTTTGGTACGGCCAAGCCAGTTTATATTCAAATCGCCTACTAATTTAATTTTTGAAAGTTTTTATATACCAGATTAATAATTTCGGTTAGTCGACAATAAAAATCATTTACATCACCTGTGGGGGGGCCTATATAAGCAAAGAATACAAGTTTCCCCGTAACAAATTGCACATATTTTAAGAACCATTTCAGAACTAAAATTTACAACGTCATTAATCGGTTAACAATTATTTACATACTGTTTTTTTACAAAAATGGCTACTCCTCCACACTTATGATTTAAGCGGCGAAAATTTGATATTACTGTAAAGTTTCTTATACTGGTTACCTGAAGTTGATCTTCGTCCATCCAGTGTTCACATAATCTTTATTTTCTATTATAGTATCTCCTGTATTGAGGTCTTAGATATTGATGGTATACCTTGTAAATTGGTAATTTATGCTTTTGATTGTCCTCGAAAAATTTAATAGTCTTGACAATAACTCCTTCTGGCCATGTTTCCGGATTTGTACAATCATTTGTTAAATCAGCTGGAATTGCGACTTTAAAACAATTAAACTATTTTTGAGCTTCATTGGTAATGGATATGATGTAATCGAGATCACCGTGTTTCTCTTTAATAGGGTTTGTAAATTATCTTCCTTAAAGTGCAGTGCTTTAAATTTTCCAAACATAAAACCATTTTATTTTATTTTGATCAAATACAATGTTTATTAATTCTTTAGAATTACCATTTACTTTAATTTCAGTAGTTCTATTTGGTTTAGGTTTTAATTTGTCTACCTGCGCTGTCTCGTTATTAATTACCTTATTAACTTGTGATTGTCATTCTGATTATCAATATTTGCATATTCATTTATTGTACAATTATTTGGGATTTTCGATAAAACCTATTTATGTTTATATAAATTTGTATCATGGTCAGTGTCCTTCAGCTCTTTTATGATATCGTCAAGTTGTAGATTATCTTCTAAAATTTTAAAATGCGTACTTTGTCCCGCAGCTCTTCAATTATTTCGTCTTTCAAATGAACTTGCTGCAGCAATTTATACCTCCGTTCAGATCCACAAACACACGGCAAATTTTTACTATACAATTTGCATGATAGTCATTATCACAAACTACACCAGACACATATTTTTTAACAATAACATTGCAATATTTGCAGACAATTTCATCAGACTCGTTGTTCTTTATTTGCAGCCATAATAAATAGCTAAAGTTTTTTTTTGATTTGTCCATTTCTAAAGAATTAAATCTTACCTATCAACATTATTACAAAATTCTTTTAAATTAAAAGATTGTAATTGAGAAGATAAAAAAAAATTATTGACCTAATATGTTTAATTTATTACCATAACCAATAAAACCAAAACGAAACAATGTGGTATAAACCGTATTCACGTATAAAATTTTCCTTCTTAACCTAAAAAAAAATGCTTAATCCGAACGATCGCTACCAAATTCTAACTAACGTTAATATTATTTTATATACAGTTACGACGAAATACACGCACAAAGCGAAAATACGTTTACGTAAGAAAGTAATCAAATTGAGCATGAAAAGTAAATAATAATCTCAACCAAATAACGTGCAAGAATATTTTAAAATAAAGGTTTGAATGGTACCTGTTGAAAGTATGGTAGTATTGCCAGTGAAAATATGATTGCAGTTGCCGTCAACTCCTTGCCGATATCACTTGGTGGATTGGTTGTAAGTAATAGAACCCATAAATTGTGTCTAGGTACTGTTATTCTTGAAGGCTCGAGAACAGGAGCTGTCTTTGATGTTATGGGTCGTGGGTGTGGTTCCAGCTCGGCGAAAGACAACAAAATCTGCCCCAAGACAACAAGGTGACGTATTCGGAGATAAAACTAATATCGACAGTAAATGGCTTGATCTTGTAGCTGCAATCGACAACAAATAGTTGGAGGGAAGTAAGAAGCCTAGGGACAATAGGAAAAAAAAATAACATGTGGACACTCGGAAACTAAAATGGCCTTACCTAAGGTGGTGGGCGGCTTGCATGTAAATGTGTACTCAAATCCTGATAATTTACAGTAATTACGATCTGTATTAAGGTACAAATAAATCAATAGAACGTAATATTTTTGTAGATGACCTCGTTTAGAACCAAATAAATGTTGAAGCACAAAGTCAACTGTACACATCCAGACTATGGTTAAACCATTAATGCCGTTAGAACGGAAAAAGAAAACGAAAAGTTGGGCTTATCATTTTGATAAATTTTGATAAGAAGTACTTCCAATTTTAAAAATACAAAATTTTGGACTGGCGGGAAGATATCAACAAATAGGCAACTCAAAAACACACAAGTTAAGATTGGAGAAGACTACAAATACTTAAATTAAATTTTAAATTGTAACAACGTTCGTTTTACGCATTAAACTAAATAAGCGACAAAACTCTACAAATTTTCCAATTGTAGTGATCACGAAATAAATGGATAAAGTGCAATCTTAAATATGTTTATTTTTGTCACTTCATGTATACTACATACAGTGTGTTGAAGTATTGGATGCACGTAAACCGCCAAACGACAAACTAGTTTGATCTTAAAATTAAGAAATTGATTTGTATTTATTCCGATCGATTATTGAACAAGGTGTTTTACAAAAATTTCAAAAAATTTATCAAGAGTACCTAAAGTAAAAATATGTCAAATTTGACTAATTTAGTATCATTTTGCGCAACTTTGCTGATTTAGAAAAATGGTAACGTTAGAACTGGTTTTGTATGGTGGAGTGATAAAAAACTTTGAAAAATGATCCAATATACAGGTAGGGTGGGGCCTTTAGTGTAGACGGAGGATTGCTTCTGAACTATTAAAGACATTACAACTAACTTTGGCAAGGTAATACCAGTTACTAGACCACATTTTAAAAAATATTTAGGTGTTTACACGGCGATTCGTAAAAAAATGGTGACCCAAAGTTGTATTTATAAAGAGAACTCACAAAATATTTTTTTTAAATTGATTTCTATGACATTTACAAACAAAATGTTATTAAATTTTAGGTAGTTAAAATGCAACCTTTCTGGAGATATCGTCCCTTTAATTTCAAAATCGAGTCAAGTTGGGAACAGCGGTGCTTTGGCTCCAATTAAAATTTTGAAATTTAGTTGCGCCATTGACTTTTGATAATATTCGACTTACAAATACGTACCAATTTTTAAAAAACCTTAATGCTATACAGGGTGATTGCTTTACGCGTACTGATTATTATCGATTTTTTCAAATAGAACACTGTATATTTTTTCAAAAATAGATGTCTCTTAAAAAGTAGGTAACAAAAGATTGTTAATTTCTCGTTTGAGTTTTGTTGCTATATTTTAAATTGTAATTAAGTTTAAGTCCACTTGTAATTAATTTTGTTTGACGTTAGAATTAAATACGTATTAGTTATGTTTTTAATTATCTTGCTACACCACCTGGTTTTAATTGGAGACATTTAGCTTTACTTCCTGTTTAGTAAGGAGTGTCTACACTAATTCATGCTTGCAATGAATTCTGTAAGGCGCTTCCTAAATTCTTATTAAGGAAGAACGTACCAATAAATTGTTTATTAGTAAACCCCACTTCCATGTTATTTACAACAAGTGAAAGCGGTGTCACCACTTCATGTACTTCAGATCTGTCAAATTTAAATAATTTGTAGAAGTCTGTTGTAACTTTGCGTTTAAGCTACCCTCACTGATGTGCGCGTCAAGGGGAACACGTGTATGTAGGTATCGTCTGTAATTTTGCGATTATCACTGACTACTGTTTTATTCGGTTGGTAGGAACCCAATTGTTATATATTGGTTGGCATTAGTTAAGGGAAGACGTTGGCGCCACTGTGGTGTGAGGCACGACGAGCATGGCTGCGACATAGTAGAATGTGTCTTAAGAATAAATGATTTAATTTAAAAAATAATTAGTTTTATTATGAAGACAATACATAACACCAATATAATGGGTTAGATTTTTTCGTAATGTTAAAAAGTTCACAGCCTGGGTATCTTGCATACTACAAATTTCTACTATTATTTCATTTAGTTATTTACAACGTGAATAACGTCAAATCATTGAAAGCAAAATTTACACACATTAGAAAGAAAACCAGGCAAAACGATCAAAATTTTAGTAAACATATTATATTCTCAGATGAATGCACTAACGGAGTTAAACAAATTTTTGGAATTCAGTTTCGAGTTCATTATATAAAAAAGTAAGTAGGTGTGGTATTTCTTACGATAGAATTATCCACCCCTATGTCGATTGAGTGGAAATACTGCAAACTTTTATAGCTACTTGGAAATGTTGAACACTTGGAGATGTGGTCTATTCTTTGTCCTCCTTGAAGCCCTTACTTCACTATGAAGGACTTTTATTTATAAGGTTCAAATACTTTGGTGGTTGTAAAAAGAATAAAAAAAAATCAAAAATGTGACAATTGACAAACTGTCATTACTTTTAATTCTGATAAAGTTTTGTGGTAAACATTTATAAAATTTTTTATAAATAAAGGAACTGTACTCTTGACAATTTTTTGAAAATTCATCAAAAATACCGTGTACATTATTGAATCGGAATGATTTTTCAACTTCTTTAGTTTTTGACCAAGCAAGTTTGGTCCCCAAAATATCGAATATCAACTAGAAACTTATTTGTCATTTACACCTTACTTGCACTCAATATGTGGACATTACTGTATGCAGTATTAGAGTCGTGTATTTCTACTTCCTTAATGTAATGAATAATTAATAGGCTACGTCGTTTTAGTGGCACACTGGGATTGTAGCTAACGGGTTGCAACTTTGGGAAATGGGGAGTTTACTTTACAAAAGGAGTTGACAAAAAAAAATTTATTTTGGGTGCCAGATCGTGGCTATGTGAAGATCCAGCTGACAGACTGTATAGCCTTAATCCAGATGGAAACAAAAAAAAAGTAGTAACTCCAAATTGTAGAAGAGAAACGTGATAACAAAATTAAACGTAATTATATTTACCCAGAATAGAATTATGTTATTACTGTATATGTACAATTGTTTCAATTTAAAAAAATTTTAATTGACACCCGGAATACAAAATATATATAAAAATCAATAAAGAAAAAAATAATCAGCGTTAGGTCAGAAAGAACACCCTGTGTGTTGCCTAAGGAAAAATTTTAGTTCCAGGAGTCGTCGCAAACGCTATGTACAAGCGTGATTTTGATGAGCCATAAAAAAAATGCTCAGCACGTGTATGGTTTTTTTTATAGTGAGGGTATATTTTGAGTTTCGTTTTTATTAGAATACACCTTTTTATTTGTTTAATTTTAATCTTAATTTCTTTTCGACCGCCACGTGCACAAATGAGATACCAATTGTGAATGTGAGCATACTCGACCCGCCAGAGCTTGGGAAGAAGAGTATGCCCCATAATTATAAGGCTGTAACAAACAGGAGATAAACAAAGGAGCGATCATAATATTAACACTTACCATATGTTCGCCTTTTAAATTAATGTGCTTTCGATCGTTCGAGTATGGCTTACACACAAAGAAGATTTTTTTTCACCACACATCTGCCATCTGTGTATAAGGGATCCATTAGCCTCAATAGGTCCCTGAATATTATTATTGTATGAAGCATATTAATTCTTATTTTGACTATTAAGTCCAGTAGCTCAGATCGTACCACGAAGACATTAAATCCCAAATCAATGTTTTCTTTGTAACTACTATTGCATATTAACTTTTTTTAAGTTGTTAGAATAGCTTCTACTTTTGATTGATCCATTATAACAGAAAACCAGAAAACAATTGTTCAAATATCTTTCTGTATACTCAGCTCTTTATCGTTTCAAAATTAACATTAAATCGTCATCTAATCCAGCATGTGAAAGAATAAAACATTTGCCTTCTCCAGAAGGATTGTGTAAACCCGTAGAAAGTTCTTTAAGAAATACATCATGCTTTCATTAACCCAAATTTTTTTGTGTGTCGCGATTTTTTTCGATTATTATCACCAACTAAGCGTTAGCATTAAAACAATGTCGAATAGCCTGCTGTGAATTCTCAGATATAGCCAACTAACCCGAGATCTCTTGACAGCTTCGTCCTTTTGGAACTCTTCAGGAGTGAAAGAAGTCGAGTGTAAGTTTACTTTTGTACAATATGCGCGGCTGTCGACTTATTACCCAAAGGAGGGTACACTAAATCAACTTTGACGACAGATGTATGTTGAGAACCTAATCTAATCTAAGATAAACCCTAAATTAATTTTGACGTTTATTCAATCAAGAATTTAGACTAAATTTTTCCTAAACCTAAAAAGGTGACATTTCAACCCATTCTTCTCAATGTATTCATATACCGACAAGTTAATTATATTTTAAATTTTTCAGTTTACCAACATAACACGAATGGATAAGGGTACAACATTGTGTAAAGTTATGGAATTGATTTTGTTTCTTTCTAAGTGAAATTCAACTTCATAAGTACCTGTAGTATTAATAAAAATACTCCTAAACCTAGACAGTTGTTGTTATTAATGATCCTCGATGAGAGAGAAAATTATTATGAAACGTTACTGCAATTGCAACTTTATTGGACTGTAGCTGCTTAGACGCTTAAAATTCAATATCGTGGCATATCATATACTTTATAAATTTTCTCCTGTAGAAAAGGTTATATCATCACATTTTTAAATTGTAGAAGAACATTTTATACGATCTGCATATAAAGCTCCATTAGGATCAGCAATTTTGAAGATATAAAATGCTGATAAATAAAGAGACTTGTTTTAACTAAGTGCTAAAATATTAACTTTTAGTTGATAGTGTTATACATAAGAATTTATATAAGCGTAAAGTTTTAACTTTAGTTTTACTTTATTGCTAGATAATTACAAATAAATTTACTTATATCCTATTTATCCCTAATTTTTTTTAATTCGGCTATATGTAATGGTATAGTATCCTGTCGACAAAATGACAAGGTCAGGACGTTTGCAAACCATTTAATGTGGTATTGATGACAAGTGATCGGCACTTTTGACTACACTGATGAACTTCACAAACTGATATTTCTGTTTACAGTACGTATGTTCCCAATGACTATTTTTTTGTTATTAAAAGATCAATTACCTTATTATAACATTTCTGGTTGCTACATAAACATTGCTTAAAATGTAGATTACTCTTGTAAAACTTTAAACAACTTAAACTTCATATAGCAGTAACCGTTACATAAATTTGTTATCATTAAAGTTAACTTTTACGAAGATGGTGGCAGAAATACTTTTGTTACACATAGGTAACTTAACTTATACTACTCATAAAACTTCCAACAGCTAGGAAGTGTTGAGGCAGCAACAGATGTTATGTCTCATCTATATTTGAATACTGCTTATAGGAGAGGATTCTTTGGGGGTATATTAAAGTAAATATTTCATTTTCGGCAACGCTGCCTCTAATTTCTAAAGTCTTCTTTCAGGCCTGAAACTAATAACTTATTAGTTAATGTCAATATTAATTTCAATACATCATAAGACATTAAAACGTACTTCAAGAGTGTAAACCGAAAGTTGTTGCCAACAAACTAAAAATTCACACGTGTTTGTCATAACTCATACACCTCCACCTACATATTCTAATTGATATTGTATATCAAAGGAAAAAAACACCAACTGCAGCGTCTAATGTTACCCAACAGAAAACACCAAAAAACTTTATCGAACACGTGTTTCAACTCTTTCAACAACTAGCTGTCATCATCAGCGATACTGATACTAAAAAATAAAAACAACGGGAAGCTTATATATACTATCTGCTTATCAGTGCATCGTTAAACTTAATTGATTCTAGATAAGCTAAATAATTCCGAAAACCATGGACCGTTATTATCATAATTCATAAGCAAATTTCTGTTTTTAAAAATTTCTAAATCTCAGAAGAATCAAGTTCGTTTTTATTATCCACCCTCTTAATTAATTCAATGCCGCCTACTCTATGGCCATTTTCAAGCATATGCATGGCAACACTGACCTATCTGTGTATGATATTTGATGCATGAGCTACGTGCTCTTTAAAACGAGTTTTTAATAGGTCTCTTGGTTTGCCCTATATTTACTTGGTTACAGTCTACAAATTAATTTTATATATTCTCGATTTATCACACATTTCTATTGGGTCTTTTTGATTGCCTAAAAGATTTTGCAAGTTGTTACTACTAGAAGGTCACTGTTTTATAATCAAATTTTGAAAATATTTTTTAAAGACCTTTGGGTGTATGTGGGATAATTTGGTAATTTGACATATTTCTTATCTATTTTGCTATTACTAGTTTCAACGTTGTAATATTTCTAATGTTTAACTTATGTTTATAAGTTTTCTAATTATGTTTGTAGACAATTTCTATTCTTGAAATCATTGTATGATGCAATCTGCTTAATATTCTCGCAGTTCTTTATCAAAGTTTTGTTTGACAATGGGAAACGTATATTTGGGAATAAAGTTGAAAGATGCAAAATTTATGTTGCATAGTATGGTTGAAATCATATGGAATGATTCCACCATAGTATCAGCATAAACTTGCATATCAACTGTTTTGATTCATTTTTCAAATTTAGTTTTAACAATTCTTTAGGTTCCTTTTGTAACTACAATAAAATCAACAAAAACATTTTCAATTATACAGGGCGTCGTACTTTTATGGACCACTTGTCAACTTTACATTTAAATAGAAACATTAATTTTTTTATTTTTTGTTTCCTGAATCTACATAAAAATCATGAGAACTTTGTGTGCACGAGTCTTACCTAAAAAGTGATACTTTTCGAAATATCGATTTGTAAACACTTAGTTGTGTCAATATACAAAACTATCTATGGATTTAAAAAAATTGACATCAGTTGCGATAGGTTATGTTAAACTTTGTTATCGTAATGATGAATAATTTGATAAAATCAAATAGAACAGGAAAATTAACTGTTATCCGTGAAACTCATTTTTATCAAAAATACATACCAACCCGGCTCATCGAAAATTAAATAGGCGATGAAATGCAAACGCCAAAAGTTTACTGTTCAGTGTTGTGTTGGGTAATTGTTCAATCTGTCACAATTTTTTGTATTTTTGGTATGGTTAGTTATAATAAGTGAGTTTTCGACAGCAGAATTTGTTGTTATAGTTTACTCCACCGGTAAAAATGTTAAACCTTATTATAACTTGAACATGGAATGAACATCCTGTAGGTTTTTTCCAGATAGATGTAGACTTTAATTCTTTTACAACTGCTGTATATGCTGTATTTGTTTTTTCGTAACACCTTGAAACCCAAATTCAACATACTTTTACAGGGGACGTTACCGATATCACAACAATGGACATCTGTAATCATGACATAGTTCTAAATTGGATTGCTTTTAAAACAGAAATGTACCAGATATCTTTCAAATTGCACCAACATTGCCTATGTACATCTACTAATTTTAACTTTAGTTAGAATTAAATTGTATCATTTTTCATATACTTATGTACAGGTGGAGTGTTTCAATCATAGCAATATCTTTGAGTCAACATACGTTAGCTGCAAATCAGTATCTGCTATTTGTCGAACTCCAATGATTGGGTTCTCGACTGCTGACAACGATTTTAAGTTGCTTGTCCTTTTCAGTACAAGCATGATTCCTAGTATTTTTCTTGTAGTTGTCATTTCTAATTCTATAGAATCTGCCCTTTAGTTTTTTAAAATAGTCAACTAGGGGATATCGTTGTATTCCGGATTATCTGCTTTATAATTATGAGCTGTCAATAGGCATTAAATTTCCCATTAGAGTAAACCATACCTAATTCTGCTGTCGAAATCTCGCTCATTATTACTAAACACAAAAATAAAAAAATTGTGATAGATTGAACAATTACTAACGCAACCGTGACAACAGTAAACTTTTGTTGATGTGTATTTTTGATAAAAACGAGTTTCACAGCTGACAGTTGTAAAGAATTTAATTGTAAATCGATCTAAAAGGAAATATACAGGGTGTTCATTTGATTTTATCAAGTTATTTATCATTTTCCATTGCAAAGTTTGACTATAATTCATACTTTTACATCATGAACAGTTAGGGCCTTTGCCTAATGGTAAATAAAATAATCCAAAAAAAGTGAAATATCTGAAAGTCAATATTGACCCAATTAAGTATTATCGATATCTTGAAAAGTATCATTTTTTGAAAGCAATATCAATGGTCCGCGTACTACAAGGGCAGGCTGTATGAAATTGTTTCTAAGATTTTATAGAACCAGATGAGAAGTATGTTTTATGTTTTAATTATTAACAGTTCGAAGATTTTATTAAAAATATTGAAAATTTGTGCTTAGGTGCACAAAAATTTATACAATATAATTTTTTTATTCTTTATTTTTTTAATTCACACTTCATTTATTTTAATATCAACGACAAATTCATTGAGAAATAGAATTTAGTCCAAAAATCCATAAACCCACAATATCTTTTAAAACTTTTCTATAAATATTAAGTCAAAAATAATCTTTAATACGAGGGCGAGTCAAATGAAAGTCAGCCAATGCGAAAATATGACATGACAGAGTACTTTATTTAAAAGTAGTTTCCATGGAAACCAACATATTTGTCTTATTAACAAACGAGTCGCGTAATTCCCGTTTCATAAAACTACTTGCTGATTCAAATAGTCTGTAACTGACTCCTTCACGGTGTCATTTGACATGAATCAGGTAATCTTTTCAGATGTTTTTAGTTTCCCAAAAATGCGAAAGTCGTATGACGACAAATTTGGGATATATGGAGGATGTTGCAGCATTACCACTGCGACTTTTCGGAAAACTAAAAACATTTCAGGGGTACCAGATTCCTAATAGCAGTCAAAGGAGTTTTATAAGGCAAGAATCATGCGGTGTCAATAGAAAAAAGTTTCAATGTTCATGGAAACTACTTTTTTCCGACAGTAGCAAAATATCGGCAAAGAAATAATTATACGACCTATATCACCTGTTTTATATACCTCGGCTATTGATTCTGCAACTTCGAAACACACTCGTCATCAAAATTCTATTTTAGTGCCTTGGTACATAAATAACTATTAAAAAAGTACTCTGTCATGTATTCGTATTATTGGTTCACTTTCATTTGATCACCCTCGTATTAAACCAATAGTTGGGTATTGCAAGTGTTTTAATAACGTGCTTCACCATAAATAACTACATATTTGTTTTTGTTGAAACTGACGTACAAGTAAAAGGAAAATTACTTTTTTTACAAAATCAATAACTATTAGTAATGACCTAAAATAGATTTACGCAGAAAGTTTAGTTAAAAAAATTAAATGGTTTCACATCATTAATGCTTTAAATCTTCTACTAAAAAAGTAAAAAATAAGAGATTATACGCTATAAAGACGAAAAAAAATTATTATGAACAAATATTAAATAAACTTTTTAAATTTTTCTCTTGTAATTTGTTACGAAACGTCACTGTTAATTATATTGTCATTTTTCATTAAGATGCATTTTTAAAATAATAAAGTCTGCAACAAACTCCACTCGATCGTAACACACAGAAATGACAAATTACCTTTGATACCAATGCCAAGTACTGAAATTAAAAGGTTAAAAACATTGTACAAGAATGAAATTACTATAACAGTAAACACAATCATTTTATTACCATAATGAATGTCTAGTGACCCAAATACAGTTTTATATGAATTTCAAGGAACTGTTAATGAATATTTACAACAACCTGAAAAAACATTATTAATTAAGCATGTATGTAGGTGGGTGCAGTAGTTTTAAACTGACAAACCGCAAAAGAAAAGAAAACTCCACAGACCGTTCAGGTAAATGATGATCAGGTTCAATATCATAAAATCAGTTTCTGGGCCGCAGATTATTGGTAACATGTTTAAAGCCTACCGTATAGTTTTAACGACAATTCCAAATCGAATGCAATATGTTGTCCGAATTAATAATAATGGCTTTTCTTTTAGTCTTCTGTTTGCACTTGCAGTAAAATTTAAATAATGCTGATTTATTCGTTGTCAAAACGTGGTTGTAACAAATTAATCACATAAAAAAATATATTCGAGTTGTGACTTTGAAAGTAACAAAGTAATCGTATCGTAAATAAGAAATATTTTAAATAATTACATACAAAGGTGTAAAGAGTAAAGACCAAATCACCTAACTAGGAAATGGTGCTATAAATTAAATCATACATTTATTTTAACTCTTTCTCCGATGTTAACCAAAAACTGGGCAAGTTTTGTTGATGCAGATTATTTTATGTACTTCATGCCATCACATTTTACAATTGTAATTTTAGTGACGTTTTAATGTATAGTTAATAAAATACGCCAACGATTAAATTTTATATTACTTTTAAAAACGTTTGGATGTTGGGTACATACATTGTTGTGAATACATTGAAGTCATACGTCACTGGGATCAACATATTAAAAAGCTCAAACCACTAAATGAATGACAAGAAATAGTGAATTTTTTTTATTCTCTTCTAATTGATATAACTTCAACCTTTGGTTCTAATTAAAAATTTATATTATATACAGGGTGTCCCAAGATTTTTAACAGGCTGTAACTCGGGAACTAACGAATAGATTTATTTAAATTGGTATCTTTGGGACCATTTAAGTTAAAGTTTGTGAGTAAAAAAAATAAAAGAAAAAAGAGCAAAATTTTTTTAAGAAAAAAAAGAAAATAATTTTATTAAAAAAAAAAACTTTAATAGTATATTAAAGAACGCGAGTTTTTAAGTCATCACTTACAGCACGCGTCCAAGTTTAAGGCACGAGCCGCGCAGCGGCGAGTGTTTTAATGGACAAGTGCTATAAATGACTTATAAACGAGTTCTTTATACTATTTTTATAATTTGCGCATTTATTTGAAAAATAAATAAAATTGTGTAATAAAAATACGATATAAATCTAGAGGCTAATTTCATTTTTTTTATTTGAAGTTGGTACGACTAACTTACCAAGTTTTGAAATTCGAATTTAATTGTTATAGTTAATTGTCAATTTCTAAATTTATGTTTCAACTATGAGCGAAGAAATAAACTGCACTCCACCAGAGATTCGCGAAATTGCCCAAAATGTTGCAATTTCAATAATTCCCGATAAGTCACGGCACCTTTATGAAAAGCAGTACAAAAAGTTTACAAAATGGTGTGAAGAAAATCACGTTAAAAATATATCAGAAAATGTACTGCTAGCATATTTTCAATTACAAAGTAAAACATACAAGTCGTCTACATTATGGGCAACTTACTCAATGATAAGATCCTGCTTGAATCTGTACAAAAATATAGATATTTCGCAATATCAAAAGTTACAGGGTTTATTAAAAAGGGCTTCTGTTGGTTACATGCCCAAAAATCTAAGATTTTAGAAGAAGATGACATAAACAAATTTATTACAGAAGCCAACGACAATACATATCTCGCGATGAAAGTAAGTGCATATAATTTACATTCATTTTAATAATAAAGTTTATAATTAAATTATTAATTAATTTAAAGCAAACAATTAGGGTAGTTAACTACTAATGTTTAAACAATATATAAACAAAACTAATTGTTTTTTGTAATTAATTTAGGTAATTTTAATAATCGGATATAATGGTGCCTGCAGACGTGAAGAATTGACCAAGTTATGTGTTGAAGATGTGGAAATTAAATCCGACAGAATTATTGTTTCGATTCCTAAAACAAAAAACTATATACCGAGAAAATTTGCAATTACAGATATAACCTGGATTGAGTTGATTAAAAATATTTTAGCCTTAGACCGAATCATGTTACCACCCATCGATTTTTCCTCACTTATCGGAATGGTCACTGCATCAATAGTCCAATTGGTATCAATATGATGGGAAAAATATCTAAAAACATTGCGACATACCTCCAGTTACCTCACCCACAATTATACACAGGTCACTGTTTTAGAAGATCTAGTGCCACACATGTTGCAAATTGTGGCGGTGACTTGTTGGTCCTAAAACGTCATGGGGGCTGGAAGTCCTCTTCTGTTGCTGAGGGATATGTCAATTCTTCAGTACAAAACAAAATAAATATATCTAAGATGTTTGTATCAGAACGAAATGAAATGGATCAACCTGGATGTTCTAAAAATATACCTTCGACCATTACTAATGTCGCTACCCGCTTTCCTGGATGTGAGAGAGTCCTTCCGGGTTTGGCTGGGGGAAGAGTGGTTTTTTAGTTTAGTTTGGGGTTTCGCATACCACAGACATTAATTGCGATGACAGTGAGAGCAATAAAACCTATCCAGGTCTCACAATAAATGCAAGTGATGCTGCAAATGTTGTTATAAATTATAATGTATACAATAATTTTTCTACTATACAAAGACAAAAATTGAGTAAAAGTTTGTTTTCTTCCATTGTTAATTTGCAGGTTACATATTAATTGTTACAAAGGAAAATATAAGTTTTAGTTTATAACAAATGTTTCTTCTTAAATCACTTTATTTAATAGATTCTTTTTCATAGTTATATTTATGAACCAACTTAAAACTCTTTAACGTTAAATTTAATTCTTTTATTTACAAATATCACCTTAAGCGTCTCTAAGCTCCTCTCTTTCCGATACTACTCAGCCTTAATACACAAAGCATAAAAAAACAAGGTAGCTGCTTTGGAATCTGGAATTATTAGAATACGGCGCAAACTTTATTTGTTTATCGGAAACATGGTGTACGCAACATGAAATACAATATATTTCGTTTCTTGGATACAAGTTAATAACTCATTATTGTAGAAAGGCACGAAAAGGAGGGGGTGTGCAATTTGGTCTAAGAATGAACTTAAAACGCTTGAATTTATCAACGTTTTGCGTTGAACAGTCTTTTGAAATTTGCGGTTTAAAGTGGACTAAATTTAATAAACCATTATATATATTCAATGTATATCGCTCTCCTTCTGGTAACTTTAAGGAATTTCTGTTAAAATTACTGCAATTTTAGACAAATACTCAAATATTAAGGCGGAAATATTACTTGCTGGCGATTTTAATATTAATTTTTAAATAAATCACAAGAGTGTAGAGATTCTTTATCCATTTTAGCCACATACAATCTTTATCCTTGTTTAACAAACGAAGTAACTAGACAACGCAGTGGCACTACAATATTTGACACTATTCAAGTAAAGGTAAATGAATTACCATTATCGGATCATTCTTTGTTATGTTCTTCGATCAATTATAATACACTTACATATCAAGAGCCACCAAAGTTCACTAAGAGATTTTTTAACTATTTGAGTAAATTAAACTTTATAACAGACTACTTCTTGAATCGTGGGAAAATACGTATAAAGCGGAAACCTTAGATGAAAAATTTATTGCATTTCAAGAAGCTTTTTAGATCATTACAATAAATGCTTCCCAGTCAAAAACTTTTCTGTAAATGTGAATGCTACCAAAAAAACTGGACATCAAAAATATTAGAAAATCTAGTAGAAATCTTAAAGATCTGTATATATTGAAAAATAAATTTCCCATCCTCAATATCATGTACAAAGCTAAAAAACGCTTACATATTTCTCTCTGTGAAAACAGTAAAAAGATTTTTTAATAATTCCATCTTTAACTCGGATAATCCTCAAAAGAAATCGTGGGATATTATTAATAGTTTAACAAATAAGGCACAATGCTTTCAAATATAAAGATCAGATCATACAACAAACTGCGAGATTATTACAGATCCAATTCATATAGCTAACCAATTCGCAATTTTCTTCGATAATATTCCAAAATCAATAACAGCAAAGATTGATTCAGGTTTTAAAGATATACCTCTTAAATATTCAAACCCCAATAGTATTTACCTAAATAATTTTTCTTCTGACGAATTAAGTAAACTAATGCTTAAAAACTCAAAAATAAAAATAGCCAAGGTCGGATGGCATTAACTGCAAAATTATTCGTCAATTTAGAGATATATTATCTCCGATACTTACTTATTTAATCAATCTGTCATTTAAAAGAAGGAATTTTCCTACAGCTCTAAAATGCTCTGCAGTCAGACCGGTGTATAAAAAAGGTGACAAACTAGATTTAAATAATTACCGACCTATTTCATTAATAAATTCTTTTGCTAAAGTATTTGAATATGCTATACATGATCGGCTTTTGGACTTTCTTGAAAAACATAAAGTGATTAATAATTCTCAGCATGGGTTTAGATCGAATCATTCTACATCAACTGCTCTCTCTAGTTTTTACAAAGAGGTAATTAATAGCCTGATAATAAATTGTTGTCTATTGGTATTTTCTGTGACTTAAGTAGGGCCTTCGATTGTGTTCAACATTCAAAACTTTTTAGATAAGCTATATTGCTACGAGGATTCGTGGTAATGCAGCTCAATTTAATATTATCCTACCTTTCCAATAGATCTTGCTTCTGTAGAACTAAAGCAAAACACTCATTTCGGGACTAAAACTTTTTAGATCAGATGCTCTCCCGGTAGTAGTAGGAGTACCTCAAGGCTCCATTTTAGGACCAATATTGTTTTCTTTATATAATAGCAATACGTAACTGGAACGAAGCAATATCGA
>JALBCR010001061.1:0-62500 GCA_030710515.1 Abscondita cerata
GCAATCTTTGTTTGAAGGATAAAAGGTGACTTCGAAACGTCAACATCGTGTCGCCGACAACTCCACCTTGAAAAGTTTAAATGGCAAAAAGGGTAGAGTTACCCGCCTCACTTTTACAGCTTTTCTCACATTTTGAAAGACTTCGAAGTGATCTGACGGTAGTTTCTTTCTATTCTTTCACTCCCAAAGTCTTTAAAACTGTGAAAAGAGCTGTAGAAGCACTGTTGCACTATTGTATGGAAATTGAGTTGAATTTGTTAAATCCTCCAAAATTCTAGTTATAGATAAAACTTCTTGATTTTGATTTTGTCCCACGACCTGAAGAAATCCTTACAGAGATAATTATTTAAGTGTTAGATGCGACTGTAACGCTCTAATTTCAAGAAGATTTGATAAAGCCCGCATTTACTATCAAGATGAAACGACAATCACGATTGTTCATAAATGACAGAAAATTTATTCCAAAAAAAAGGTTAATCAAATGACTTCAGTTCAGCGAAACGAGGAACAAATAATTTCAGATATTGATACATACTTTTCAGTATTTTCTCGAGTTCGCTTTTTCCAAGCTTAGCTCCCCAACTCTTTTTGAATGAAAGAATAGTAGCTTATTCTTCCCTGAACTGAAACATTTTGGAGATCATGTACCTACATCACCAAATAAAGACAGCCATCCACGTATTGAAACTTTCTAGCATTCATAAAATAATGACATTATTGTACTCAATATACCGCTACAATGCAGTTATAAAATATAAGTCTTACCGTAACAATATATGACGCATCAGAGTTACTATATGCTATTCACTTCACAAGATTATTAGTGGGTTTAATACATCGAACTAAGCCATCTACTCAGAAATAGATTTGTTGCGAGAGCTTTAGGCTCGCAAATAAAGTAACTCATTGTCGACAATAATAAATCACCAGAGATGTAAATTGTTTACCGAAAATAAATTAATATCACCAGAACAAATACGATCATTACTTAATAAAGTTGTTACAAGAAGAAAAGAAAAACAAATCTTTAAACCATTAAAATTAAATTAAATTAAAAGAATTACGGGATAATAACAAATTGACTGCAAGAAAAACTTTTCAGTTTGTTTTTATGTTCTTCCTCGAAGAAAACATAATTGTCGTATTCAGCAGAAAAAATTCCGACTACGAAATCAAGCACTTTAGTTTGGTGAAAGTGAAAACATTTTTCGTCAATAAAACTACGTTGCCAACAAAAACAGTGATAAATTCATGTCTTAAGCAATGTTTGTATAAATTGATTTAGGTCATCCGAAGTTCACCAGATGTGATATCGAGTCTAGTAATGGCAAATAAAATTAATGTCATTCAGGCATAGCTATTCAAAACTTTAACTGAAATAGTAGACTGGAGGAACTTTGTATTAGCTAGGTTTGACCGTGTCATTAGCAAAACATTTTCTCTCCGATAATATAACTAATAAATAATCCTTTGATTGTTCTGAAGTTCAGTTCGGTAAATGACAATCATCAATCAATGCATTATTGAAAAACTTTGGGCCCGATACTGATGAGACAACTCGAGTCTTGTAAGTTAATTTTAACAGTGTCATATTAATCATCATCAGTTCCAGGGGATAATGACTATCTAAGTAATACCATCTACAATTGTAAACATACTGCTTCGGTTCTCCAGATCAACGTGCTATTTTCATAATCGATCAAACCGTCGCATTATAAAATATCCATAATTCAAAAATTTATTATATTCATTAACTATTATTTTAGATGAAAGGTCCATCAGGTTTATACTGATCTTCTGGAGTACCATACATAACACAATACAAAAATGAAAATGTACCATACGAATAAATAAATCAATAAAATGTGTTCTTTTGATACAATAAATGCCAATTCTTTAATCTCTCAGCATTGATATAATGTCTCATCAAACTGATGATCTGAAAATACAGAACCCAAACTTTCGATACCATTTCTGACCTGAGAGGCTTTGTCAGTTCAATAGCAAACTTGGAGGCAGTGGATAATATATATTAGGTTTTAACGCATCTAGCAACGCAATCTCATGCAGAAACTTCAGCAACAGTTTGTTTATGTCTTTGTCTGGGTTGGTAATACAAGAATACCTTCGCCCTAAACACGTCATTAATAGATGAAATTTTCTTAGTTGAGAAGGCATTGATCCTAATTCAATTATTTCATTAGTTTTTCTGTAAAACATTTCATTTGGATTGTAAGTCAGTGTTCAAACTACTCTCATTAAACGGAAGGCTATTAATTAATGGAAGAGGAAGAACTTTAGTTTCTTTTATGATACCTCCTTGTCATGACCAGCATGAAGCTTTTATATTCTGGAATAAAATATTTAGCAGAGAACTATACGTCGGCTTAATTCGCAAACTGCGTAACTCCATTTAAAGTCAGAAATAAGGATTTAATGCTATCTAGTGTAAAATTTTTCGCCTCATCCAATGAAATAATTCTTATGTAAATCAAAACTTTGGTTTTTGTGTTACTGTCGCTTTAGCGAACTGCCTATCTCATTTCCGCCTCCTTCGCATTTTTTATTTTTTTTTTTTATTCTATACTTTTTTCACGTTTATTAGACCAGAAATAACAACCGGCTCTGAGACTTAGTCACCACGATGTTTGAGCTTAGATTACGTTTTTGAGATAGTTTATACTATTCATACGTGTCAATGTTTACACGAGATGTCGCAAGACATACATTTTACTTATAGTTATTTAACTTTTGCTGATAAACAAGTTCTATTATTACTTTTTGTTTTTATATTAGTTTGTTTTCTTTTTGTGTTAACTAAATAAAGTTATTGAATAATAATTTAAATAATTTTGTCTCTGATGTACCTATGCGTAGTTTTGGTTTTTATTCAAATGCTTATTTCCAATTTCTTAACAGTTGTTACCCAAGAAAAGTACCTATGTTCATTTTCAAATAAAAAACATTCATATTTTTAACAATCTTTATTAATTACTATTTTTGGCAGGTGTACCTATATACAGTATTTGCATTTTTAACGCCATTTGTCCATTATAATGTTTGTATCTGATTTAAAAGGGATGATAAATTTAGGTTTTTCCTTCTCCTGTAAAATTATAAAAAATGGACTTATGCAGTTTGCCAATTAAGGCGACGCATAGCATTTTATGTGGTAATGCTGATGTAGGGTTTTGGGAATCTTGGTAGTTGATGACTTCTTTCTATGGAACTCCACGTATTGTAATCTACTACTAGATGAGCCAGCATGCTACGCACGCGTACAGTAGAAAGGGTTACAATAAATTGACAATGCGATAAGCATATGAGTTGAAGCTGTACGTTAATGAAACGATTTGAGTCGAGAACCGTGCAGACGGACGGACATCTACCAGGGCGGCGCTACTTTGGTAGATTTTAATTTATATGTCTAGTGAGTGATTGCAAACGTTCGACCTAAGAGCTCTTTTAGTCATTTGTTTACTAGCAGATAGCAGAGAATTTCTTTTTCTCTAACATTTTCCACGTTTATCCAACATCTCATCAGTAATAGAATTGGTCAGTTA
The DNA here is from genome assembly GCA_030710515.1 of Abscondita cerata. Lineage (NCBI taxonomy): Eukaryota > Metazoa > Arthropoda > Insecta > Coleoptera > Lampyridae > Abscondita > Abscondita cerata. The sequence goes on from JALBCR010001061.1 coordinate 3,564, forward strand.
AAAAGTGTAGTTTTTATGTATACAGTTTTTAATCGCACGGTGCCGGAAGTGTACTTTAACTGTAGGCTTATTTATAAATACAAACCTACGAAATTGATTTCTTTATTATAAGTAAACATGTGTAATGTTACATTACCGTAAATAAAGTTACTTTACTAATAAGACTAATAACGACAATTATATTTTGTACCGTTACAAGCCTTGTAGGCTCTTGGTTTGGTGTACGATCGTTCGCCATTCCTTTCTCTGCTTTGTTTTTTCTCTCCATCTTGTGACTTTCAGTTTTCTTAAGTCGGCTTCTACTTCGTACGTCCATATTGACCTTGATTTCTCTCTTATTCTGGGTTTCCTTAATTTGCTTTCAAGACGTTCTTCCGACATCCTCATCACATGGCCTAACCACCCCATTCTCTTAGTTTTTGTTTCTCCCACTAGGTCCTGCTCGGCACACAGCTCCCTGATTTCTTGATTTATTCGTCTTTTCCACGTGTCTTCTACTTTGTTTCCTTCGAAGATTTTTCTTAAGAATTTCCTCTCTCACACACCTACCCTGTGCTGATTTGTTTTGTCAAAGTTCATACTTCACTCCAGTATAACACCCTCGGTCTTATTATAGTTTTATAGATTCTCATCTTTAACTTTACTTTTAAGCACTTCATTTAATGGTAACATGCACTTGCTCTAAGTCATTATTTTTACTTCTATTTTATGTGTTACTGTCGATGTTCTTGTACAAATTGTCCCTCAATAGGTAAAATTTTCTACTTCTTCAAATTTATTATGTTTTTACTTGTTCTTATTTCGAACTACTTATTTGTTTCGTAACCAGTGTTACTCCATCTCATGTTTTTTTTTTTTACTTATTTTTAATCCCATTTCTTTGGTCTGCTTTCTCCAGTCTTCCTTTCTCTAGTTCTAATTTACTTCTTGCTAGTAGCGCTATGTCGTCGGTGTTTTTGTGATATATTACGCCAGATCGAGGAATGTCGCTTCTCTGATAACCTTTTCTAGTGCTATACTGATTGAAATGACTGAAAGTAGATCTCCTTGTCTTAGTCCTACTTTAACTTCAAATTTTCTGGTTAAATCACCGTCTACGTTTTCGTTAACGTCATTTTTACTAATCCGGTTATTTTTTTTTTATATTCCTGTTATTGCCTGCCACAGTTGGTTCTCTTTATGCTAGCATATGCTTGTTGAAAGTATATAAATATTTTGTAGGTGTTTATTTTGTGTTCGTAGCTTTCTACCTGTATTTTCCTCGAAATAAGAAACTGGTTTGTTACAGATCTTTGCTTTCGAAAGCAGCATTGATACTTTCTCAAGCTTTGCTATGCTATGTTTAGTATTCAGTTTTTGATGCATACGGCTAAAAATTTGTAAACGATGTTCAAAACAGTTATTCCTCTATAGTTTTCATATTCAGACTTCGATCCTTTTTTCCTTATAGGGAATGTTAATGCTTCTGTCGAGGGTTTTGACATTATTTCTTCTTTCTATATTTGTTGTATTGGTTTGTACATTATCGGTGTTGTTGTTCTCCTCCATATTTTATAAATTCTGCCTATACGCCATCTACTCCTGGAGTTCTATTGTTTTTCAACCCTCTTATTGTACTCTTTATTTTCTCTAATTCAATTCGTTCTTCTTTTTAATTACTTGGTTGATTTAGGTACTTCTAATACTTCCTGATCATTCTCTGCCTTCTTGCTATCTTCTGAGTTTTGGATTAATAGTTTCTCGAAATATATTGAGCCCAACTTTCTATTTTGCCGTGCTGCGTTCTTATTAAGTAGTCATTCAGTAGTATTTGCTTGTCATTCCTCGTTGACTCTTAAACTTTGATATAGGTTTCTTATTTCTTTATTTCTATATTTTCCTTCTATTTTTCGATTGTTTCTGCTTTGTGTTCTTTCTTTTTCTTTGGCATAGTGCTTTACTTTCCTTTCTTAAATCATTGTCTTTCTTTATATGTTCCTTGTTTTTGTAGCTATAAATTTCAACCTTGCTTTTGTCTTTTCTGCTAGCTTTTCTTCACATTCTTCATCGTACTATCATTTAGTTTACTTCCTTGTTTTTTCTGGTAGTTTCTTTGTCGCCCCTATAATTGTTTTGTTTATTGATGTTTATACGTTCTCTACGTTTTGTATTGATATCTTCTATTCCTAATGTATTTTTCTACATACGCGTTTCTTTCCTTTTCTAGTTGAAGCCTTATGGTTCTATTATTATTTTTTCTATGTATGGATTTAATTGTAGCTTGTAGATTGTTATTATTTGTTTTAATTTTATTCCCACCAAAAATGATCGGAATCTGCGTCCGGACCTATCGTAGCTTCTTATCTTTTCGATGTCTACCTACGTTAGATCTTTTGCAATTTGCTTAGTTTCCTGCATTGCATGGATATGCATTTTTTGCTTAGTAATTTTCTTTATTAGTTTTAATAATGCACCTTCTTCGTATGTTCTTCTCACTTTCCAAGTTGACATACACCATTTAAGAGTTTTATTATCACGTTTTTCTGTTTTTTAAATATGTTTGTCGTATTTTTCCGTACTGGTTTACCGTATTCATTGTCTTGTTCGTTATAGTTATTTCCTATAACTTTGACAAGGTTGTTTTTGTACCTCCTTGTTCATTTGCTTTTGCTCCTTATCCAAACAATTTTTTTGTATCCGTCTCGAATTCGAATGTTTATGAAAAAAGTTTTATGCCATTGCCATATTCCATGTATGAAGTTTTCTTATTAATAAAAATACAATTCTGGCAACGAGGATGTGGTAATTGGTTATATTAGTGCGCGCAATAAAGTTACCATAAACTCAAACACGTGATCGTGATCATCTATGATCATTTAGCAGGTTTTAGAATGATAGTGACATTTTAATTCAAGCTTTCAAAATGGACACCAAACAATTTGCGGATTTTTAAAGACTCTAAATGCGAATTATCAGGCTTTTTTCAAACAATTTCGTGGCCAATAACAACCAGCAGTAGGAACAAATCACAACAACCATTAAATGTAAATACAGTTACTTTTGCACCATCATTTAGAAACTAAGATAAAAATTTTGTTATTGTCTCAAACTGTCTATCAATAAATTGTTGCATGTTTTTATCAATAGTAGATTGTTAAAGCAAAGAAAAACGATTGGCAGACGATTATATCACGTAGGACCGCCAACAATTACGCTTTTTAAGTATACTCTGAACCATACTTTGTGTATCCTAGGAGGCAGACGTTATAAAGTCATGTTGCAAAATCAGTTATTATCTGCCGTTCTATTAGCTCTTTCCATTTTTTACATTGTTTCTCAGATGCGCTCCTATTTTTATTTCCTCATTCTTTAGGTCATCCTCAATAAATCTTTTCATGAATTTTTTGCCTTCATAACTCCCATTTTAGAATTTCGCTATTACATAAATGGTTGAGAATTATTTACACGTATGTATTACCTCAGTTTCTTTTATTTTAGCGTAACCTCTTAAGTTCTATTTTTAGGAATTCCCATATTATCGAGAAGCGATACTTCTTTTTATTACGGAGTTATTTTTTTCTCTATACTTTGCAGCCTTTCTTCTAAGTAATACATTTTTTCCGCATCTTAATGTTTTCTTCCCATAATTCTTTAATTTTCATTAATTAAGATTGTTGGTCTCGTCTTATTCCCTTTAATTATGTCATTGTCTCATAATTTCCTTAATCTTTATCCATTTTATTATAATTTTTGGGTGTGTTTTCATCTGTCGTTTTTGTAATATTTTTAATTCTATTAACAATTCCTGCTCCTGTCTTTTGGGGGTTTACGATTATTCTTTGCTGTCAAAATTTATGCTTTTATGTTGGCACTTTTTTAATAGAATCTGATTACTTAGTGCGGTTGATTAGCCGAGGCAATAAGGTTCCGTTATCTCTAAACCACTGGTATTGGGTTATATCCCCCGACATTGCTCTGGTAGGGTGTTTGGAGCATTGTTAGTCGCCTCGCGTACAGCGTTCGAGGTGGTAGAACTGAGAGATAAAAGCATGATAGACTTTATAACCTATACTAGAAGCATGAGATACACAATACATGAAGTCAAAGTGATAAGAGGCGGGTGATGAATTAAACATCAAACACAGATTGGTAACAGCAGATACCAATATACAAAAACCACCTAGAGAAAGGACAAGTACCAATACATGAATAAAATAGAAACACTGGAAAATCCAGAAACAAGACTAACATATAAAAAAACTAACAAGTAGACCTCATTCAAAAGAAGAACAAGAAGAAGAAGCAACTTTATGGGACCTAAACAAGAAATGGAACTGTCTCCAAGAGACAATACTACAAACAGCACAAGAAATATGTGGTATAAGAGTCATAAGGCAAGGATCAAACCAAAAAAGAACCAAATAGTGGAATAATGAGGTGAACAAAAATTTAAAAAAAGAAGGAAGCCTGGAAAACATACGTGAGAGAAAGGACAGAAAATAATAAAAGAAGCTACATTAAAAGAGAATGCAAGATGAAACTTCTGGAACAAGTGCACAAGTTAATTGTTGGTAATAGTTTGACAAATCTCATTAGCGTTGCTAGAATTATTATTCATATAAACAGTTGTATTATTAAATCTACAAAAATGTTTGCTTTGAATATGTTACACCAAAATTTACACAAATAAATACAACAAAATAACAATGACACGAAATGACAACAACATACTGCACTGTAATATTCAGTTTAGCCAATATAAAATTTCATATATTTTTGTAGGAATTTTTGTACAAGGAATTGCCAACTATTTTCTACTTTATGATCTCTCTGTATATACTCCCACATTAATTTATGGTGCTGAGATATGGACAATGACAGACTAATTCAGATCAAAGATAACAGCCTCAGAAATGGAGTCTTAAGACGGGCAATGGTAAAAACAAAAAAAACGGGATAAGAAACAGAAGCATACGAGAAAACCTGCAGCAAGACCTCATAGTACAAGATATAGAAACAAAACATTTACAATGGTACGGCTATACGATCCACATGGACAACAACAATAGATATCCAAAAAAAATCTTTGGAATGAAATGCGAGGGACGAAGGCCAAGAGAAAGACTCCGATTAGGTTGGGAGAACAACATCACAGATATCGCTAAAAGGAAAGGAAACACCTGGCAACTAATCAAAACTGTAACTAGGGATAGAAAACAATATAAAAAAATGGTTCGCTTCTCCAATACCGTAAGGGAGCAATGGGCGAAGATAAAGAAGAAGAAGCAGACGTTAGCAGAATTTATTTTTATTCGGGGTATGAAAAGACAATTACTACAAAAAAATATACTATGATTTTCCGGGCTATTAAGTCGTGGTCTGTTGGCACTTCTTCTTCTTCTAGACGTTTCATTTGCTACTTATCTTAGATCAGTTAGAAACTTAGAACGAGTTCTACGACCACATCACTAATGATGTTTGCCGCAGCAGCCAATGAAATGGCTGTGAAGAAAAAAAGAAGTTCCAAAACAGACCACGGGTGAATAGTCCGGAAAATCAAAATATAAACAATTACTTACTACAGAATTATTATTCTTTTCTAACTTAACTAGGGTTACTTGCGCAACGAAGGCGCATTTGTGTAATAAAAATTTTATAGACAAAAGCTAAATACTTTTACAACTTATTGCTTGAACTCCTTTCTTCGTAGCAATTATAAATGCTGTTACTTTAGTTCCACATTTGTACTTATAGGCAACCCACCCACCAGTTTTATTCGTAATAGTGAAAAAACGTAAAATGTCACAAAAGTAAGAATTAGACAGAATGAGATTTTCTTAATGATTTTAGTAATTGGAATCATTGACAAATTCGTACGAAGATAATTAGGGGAAAAACAAAAAATTTATTTAAAAGTGCACACAATTACTTAAAAATGTCAATGTTATTTTATGTTGTTTTTGTCTAAAAAAATTTTCGTAATTTATTTTGTGATATAAAAAAAAGCAGCTATTCCGGCACAACGCAACTTAAGAAACTTATAAAGAAAAAGCATGTAGTTTAAATTGGCGCAATTTTTGTCGAACCTGCGCATTAACATTATCGGTTTCCTCTCCTGCAACAAATCATTGGTGTTCTCTGTTCTTGTTTTGTGATAGACGCTCTGAATAGAATCGATTTAGGAAATTAAACGCCGAAAATTTCCAAAACACGTACTGATTAATAGTAATATGAGTAATGTACCCAACCAAAATGGATCAGGTCTAGAGCAGCAGGTGAGTTAGTGAAATTCCTTTGTATATTCGTGTCGGAACCGACTGAGTAAGATGCTTTGTGTTAATGGAGGTCGTCCCGGTTTTCCTTTGCCATTTATTGATCGCCAATTTTTACATTATTTTTGCTACCGCTCGAACTTTTTACACAGACTTACTTCTTTTTGTGACGTATACGCGTCGAAAAAATAACCCTCTTTGACACGAACTTTCCATGTGGGCTGCAAAAGTACAAAATAAATCCGCAATATTATCTTTTCAGTTTGCTGGTCTGGACTTGCAGGGACGCGGTAGCAGTAATACCGCTCGCTACATACCTCCCCATCTGCGCAACAAAGTGCAGAATCAATCTGATAATAATATCGATAAAGATCGCGGTTTTGACCGTAACGATCCTAGAGGTGGTGCTCCACGAGGAAATACAACAGGCAACTATAATCGTAGTAGTAACCGTGAACGGGGTGGAGACTACTCTAGCTTTAACACCAGAACTCGAAGAGACCAGTTTCAAAATGGTGATATCTTCGATAGAAACACTGAGTGGACCGGTTCTGCCGGTCGAGGTGGTGGTGGCAGCAGGTTTACAGAAAGAGAACGAGACTTGCCTCGTAATGACCGTTGGAAGGAGTCTGAGAAGTCGAAAGACAATGGTAGATGGAACGAAGGAGGAGGTGGGCGTTGGAACGACAGAAGAGGTAATAGCGAGACTGATTGGACCATACCCTTACCTAGAGACGAACGTCTCGAAATTGAACTCTTTGGTACGGGAAACACAGGAATTAACTTCAGCAAATATGAAGATATACCCGTCGAAGCAACTGGTAACGAAGTCCCCCGTCACATTACATCTGTACGAAATCAATTTTCTAATTTATACGTATTTAATAAGCAATTTATTTACAGTTTGAGGAAGTACAGCTGACAGAAATAATTCGTAATAATATAAATTTGGCTCGTTACGATACTCCAACACCTGTGCAGAAATACGCAATTCCGATTATAATTGCGAGAAGAGATGTCATGGCTTGTGCACAGACTGGATCCGGGAAGACTGCTGCTTTTCTAGTGCCAATCCTTAATCAAATGTACGAACGTGGTCCGCCAAACATTAATAGAGGATATCGTCGAAAACAATTTCCGTTTGGTCTGGTTCTTGCGCCTACGCGCGAACTCGCCACGCAAATTTATGATGAAAGCAAGAAATTTTCCTATCGTTCTCGTGTTCGCCCTTGTGTTGTGTAAGTTTTTTATGACTTATTAATTATTAATCTGTTTAGAGTTTATGCCATTGAACGTGCATACGTTTTATTTTCATTCTTTGTTCCTCTTAGCTTGTTACTGTTGGATATTAGGAGTTCAATCAGTGCTTCTATTTCTAGGTCTACCAGTGCTCATCTTTTTGTTTCATGCTTCTTCATTTCTATTTATTTTGTTTTTTTGTTAAAAACTATATTTCTATAAAATGTTGGTATAACTGTAGATTTATAAACTATTTTCTTTGTTCTTGTTTCGTTCTCATTTTCATTATCTCGCTTTTCACGTTTCCCTTTGTGTCAAAAATTAATGCAGCATTGTCTGTGTAAAGCAAAATTTCTATTTTTATTGGTTGTCTTCTACTTTACCAATTGGTAAAAATTCGGATTGGTTTTTTAATTATTCAATAACGGTTTCCCGGGCCTTTCAATTACAAGCATTTAGTTAAGCACATTCTAGCCCACGAAAAAAGAGTATCAATAAAAAACTGGGCTGGAAGGTCATGGAATTTTTTTGACATTTGGTAATTTTTTTAACAAAGTAGTCAGCTGATACAAAGTTTAGGTTGAAATTTCAAGAAAACTTTCATTTCTGTCAATTTTTAGGTCATATTTATGTCACGTTATAATGCAGAGTTTCATGCCACCACGCATTATTTTGCTGTACTTTGGTGTACACTAAAAAAAATTAAATCAATTTATACCTTAGATTTAACTTTAGGTATTCTAAGTGCGCAGGCTCATTGTTACTGTTATGTTTATTGTTCTTCTACTTTAGCATTTGGGATTGACATGAATAGACTTTCATAATTGACATGATTTAATAACCACACAACATATGTACATGTTACTACTAGAACCCAGTCACGGCAGTGGCTCCGTTCCCTATGACGGTATAGTCACTGTCCTCACAGTTACCTCATAATTTTATTTATTTATTTAATCAGTTATAGTAGCACAACCAACAGACTGTGCAAGAACAGACGTCCAATAACAGGTTGAGGCGTTTGTACAAATCATATTACATTAAATTAAGTATAAGTGCACAAATAAAGATTTATAGAAAAAAAAATGATCCCAATAACAAAAATAATAAACAAATATTTTCTAACCTATGTACATACATAGAAGAAATAAAAATAAAAAACTAAAGAAATAAAATATCACTTTTACTGTCTAAACATTAAAAAGCAACAGTTCTTTTGTTTTCAACTATTTAGAGGTTGGTATGTAATATTATGAATGAAGCAGTAAGGTACCAACTTGATTCGTCGTGAATAAAACGGCATATTATTGAACTACTGGCGAAAAGGTTTTTTACTGTCGAAACATTAAAAGAAACAGTTCTTTTGTTTTCACAACTATTATTTAGGTTGGTATGTCGGTTTTCTTAATATTATAACATGACAGTAAAGTACCAAACCAATTCAATTCGTCAACGACAAAAAGTCACTATTAACTCGAGAATTTCAAAAAATTAAGAATAACATATAAAAACCAGCAATAAATGTTTGAAAAAAAATAGTATATTTCACTTGAAGTTAAAAAATATAATTGTTTAACTCCTAGTGAAATAATCTACTATTTTTAGAAAATAAAATTTATGGTATTCAAAAAATAAAGAAACCAGATAGTCGGGAATCGGAAACCATAAGTCGAATAACTTAATCTCCATCAACACCAAAACGGTAATGTGGTAAGAAGCTCTTATTAATATTTTGGGCCAATGTTGATAAAGACATTCCCAAGAGATCAATATTAACATGTTGGGGCACCTTATTATATGTTGTAACGATCCTAATTAAAGCGGAATTTATCCATAACTTGGTTGTATAATGGAGTCTTGTTGGACAACTCGGAACTTTTAGAAACAATCGAGAATTTATTGAATTATCGTTATAAAAACCATTAATAAATTTATATAGTTCTTTAAGGTCCGGTAAAGCTCTTCTGTCCTCTAAAGATAAAATATTAAAGTACAACAATCTGTTGTAATAATTTAATCGAATTTTACTTTTAAAACAAAGAAAATTTAGAAAACGTCTCTGAATTAATTAAATTCTGTTTACATCAATTTTATAAAAGGATTCCAACACTTAAATATTCCAGGTAAGATTGGACATGAGAATAATATAAAATTTTAAATATGCAAATATGAAAATGTTTTGTTCTCCAAAACCTTTCAATTTACTTTAGGAAGCTTTGGAGAAATCCGTGTATACATCATCAATTTATGATTTCTTATTTATAGTACTAGTGATGAACTCTGAGTAATAGCTATTTATTGTATATGTGTTTTAGTAGGCAGATTATACACGCAAGAATTTTTAATCGCGAGAACGAAGTTCGAGCGTTTAATTTTCTTAAGGGGATAATATGCCACTAAAACACGAATGCAATACAAGATTTTATCCACAATCAAACCAATTTAATTGAAAATAAGTAATCTGACAGTTCTAAAATTTCAATGTAATAGCAAATATTAGAAAATTTAGTGAAACTTTGGGTGGCTTTGCATTATTAGTTGCTAGAATGCTTGTTTATTAAAACAATATTTGTGAAAAAATTAGAAATCGTTTGTGTGCGTCGTTTTCAAAATGTCAGAAAGTGATTCTTTGCCGGTAGAAATTAAAGCAGAAGCTGAAGAAGTAACCCTGCAACTGTTGCCGGCCAAATCTAAAGATGCATACATAAAAGAATTTGCTACCTTTAATGAATGGAGAGAGAAAAGAGGTGCAAACATCATAAACGAGGACGTCCTGTTGGCTTATTTTTTAAATGTAAGAAGCAAGTTTGCCTCCTCGTCGATGTGCACAAAATATTCAATGTTAAGAGCAACAACTTTGAATGTGCATAGAAATATTGACATATCAAAATACGGCAAATTAATTGCTTGTCTCAAGAGCCAATCAAAAAACTACAAGGCAAAGAAGGCAATAAGTGCTTGAGAGGGGATCGAACAATTTTTGAAAACAGCATCTGATGAAAAGTACTTAATGATGAAGGTACAACCAATTTTCTTTTCTTTTGTATTGGGTCTTAATTATTTTAAATGTTTCTAGGTTGCTGTCATAATGGGTGTTTGTGGAGGTTTACGATGCAATGAACTGGTAAACTTAAATATTGAACATGTGAAACATAAAGGATCTTTTACCTACGTGTCCATCCCAGAAACAAAGACCAATATGTCAAGAAGTTTCACTGTATTAGACGAAGGATTCTCTGTTAATGTTATGGAGATATGCAAGAAATACATACGCCTACGTCCTAAAAGTAAAAGATTTTTTTGCGATATATAAATTCAAAATGTACCATGCAACCTGTGGGAATTAACACTATTTACAGAATCCCCTCACAGATTGCTTCTTTCTTAAAACTTCTAGACGCTAAATCCTACACGGGCCATAGTATGCGCCGTTCTTCGGCGACTCTGTTGGCTAATGCTGGTGGTGATATTCTCACTCTTAAGAGGCACGGAGCGTAGAGGTCATCTAGTGTTGTTGAGGGGTATATAGAAGAAAGCGAGTCAAATAAAATCGATATTGCTAGAAAAATTCAAGGAAAATCCAGCACAATGCAAGAGATCTCCTCGATGCAGTCTTCCTCAAACGTGGTTTGTGTAAATGTAAATCCTGATATTGCAAATAAGTTTACTTTTGATGTTAACGTGAATGTTAATATTAATGTTAATAATTACTAAATTTTCTGCAAATTTTTCTTGAATTTTATATATTACAAAACACTAATGTTTTATGGAATATAAAACACTAGTGTTTTATAGGTGTTATAATACGTTTCATAACGGCATAATAATAGCTCTATAATATGGTGATTGTGGATAAAATAATAAATTGGTTAGTGTAGATTTTTTTGGAAAGAAACCATGCTGATCATTTGAGATAAGACTACTGATGTGGTTAAAAAATTTTTATTTATATGCGAGTCAAAAATTTTTCCAAATAAACATAGTTATGATATTGATCCGTAATTGCTGATATTTGATTTGTCTCCTGTTTTAAAAATAAGAGTTACATAGGTAATTTTCCAATAAGCAGGAAAAATACTTTCACTTAACGATTTATTAGAGAGCAAAGATAGAGGATATGCAATGGTATTGGAACACATTTTGATAAAAAAATGCATCAGTGCTATCTGGACTTTTGGATTTCTTAACATTAATCTTTACCAAAAACTTTTTAAAATCAACAATGCTTCACATAATTTTAGATAAATTATTGATAGGATAATCGTAGTAGTTATAATTTATCTGTTCATTCTTTTCGTAAACAGATTTAAAATAGAGATTCAATAGAGGGTCAATCGCTAAGGAAATACGGTGTACACATCTCTTGAAGTACTTGTGAAGTACATGAATTATAAATGAAGTTTTGCTTTAAATCTTCATATTTTAGGCTCAGGATTTTCTGTGTACAATATTTACACTTATTAATAAATCACCCTGTATTTATGTTTAAAAGATGTATGAGGGAATGATTTAATTGTTTATGATTGTTCTGGATAATGTGTTTAGCGAAAGTTGACTTAATTACATCTGAATTATAAGAATATTTTCTTGTTGTTTAAGATATATTAGATGTTCTTTTAATCGAATCTTATATTTTCTTGCAAGAGCATAGTAGTTGGTATATGCCGCTTGATTGAAGACTATTATTTATAGTTAATTTTTGTGAAAAAATGTTAGCTAAATTGGTAGGAGCTTTGAAGACAAATTTATAATCACTTAATTTATTCAGATCTTTAATTATGTTAATAAATTCAGGAATAAAAGGAATTGAAAGGTATGTACGAGGCTAGTTCAATAAATACACGTTCGAGCGCTGTGAAACGATTGTTAGTGGAGCTATAATCGTACAAATTTGCGTAGGCCAGCGGCTGCTATATAGCTGTCTATTGTGACACATCCCTCGTGATATTCGTACAGGAGACAGTTGTTGTGCGCGTTTCATTATGGCAGGTCTTATAGTTGGAGCGTCCAAAACCGATTACCGAGCAGTCATACAGCTTCTGCGTGCTGAGGGCAACACTCCAGTTTAGATTTATGGGAGAATGCAAAATGTTTATGGTGGAGAGTGTCCTTCAAAAACCACAGTCGTGGAATGGTGTCGGAAGTTCACAGATGGGCCCGTCCGCATACAGCTAACATCATCAAATCACAGATGGAGCGGATGAGGTGGGAGATTTTAGAGCACCCCCTTACAGCCCGGATCTTTCACCCTGTGACTTCCATATCTTCGGACCATTGAAGAAGGCACTTAAGGGACAGCGATTCCAGTCGGACGCTCAAGTCAAGCAGGCAGTTTTGAAATGGTTCCGCGAACAGCCAATGGACTGGTACCACACCGGTATACAGCGTCTTGTGAAGCAGTGGGATGCATGTCTTTGTAGTAATGGCAATTTTGTTTAGTGTAAATAAACCGCTTACATGTACCACCGTTCGAACGTGTATTTATTGAACCAGCCTCGTATTATTTGGTTTTTTATCAATTCGAATTAATACCGTTTTCAAAACGAGTATACGGGGTCACGTCAAAAAGTAATCGTACCAAACTTAATTTTTTTTAAATACATTATGCTTTACTTTATTTTTTTATTTTTTCTTCTTCTTTCTCTTTCTTTAGGCACAGTCTGTTTAACTTCAACTTTTATGGGGGTGTTTCTACAGACGAGGACTGCCAGCTTTGGGCCCATCTTTTTGGTGGTCTTCCCACATCTCTCTTTCCTTGCGGTTTTTTGTCCCTGGCTATTTTCGGCAATCTGGTACCCAGCATTCTCTCTACATGCTGATAATATCTTGTGTATCACACTGTCGTCGTATTTCCTGACTGGGTACTCTATCTGTTACTGTATGACCGGTGATTGATCTTAAAGTAGACATTTCTGTTGTTCTTGCTAGCTGTTTTGTTTTAGATGTTTCAGCTCTAGTTTCGGATGCATATGTTATTACTGGTCGTATTACGCTCTTATATATTTTTATTTTGTTTTCAATGTTCATATATTTGTTCTTCCAAAAAGTATCTCTTTAACCAGATAGTCTTGCGGCCTTAAATGTTTATTGTTGCACTTCCTTAACTAAATTCTTTTCGCTAGATATGTTTACGCCCAAATAAGTAAAGGACATCACCTGTTCTACAATGGTTCCTTCAATTTCTAACTTACAGCGCAGGGGGAATTTGGAAATTGTCATGCATTTTGTTTTTTCTTTTGATACTTCCATATTCCATTTTTTTGCAGTTGTCACCAATTTTATATAATAGTCGTTGAAGGTTATCTTCAGTATCAGCTATTAAAGCCACGTCATCAGCATAACATACTATATTTAAATTAGATGCACCCATCCTGTACCCTTTTGCTGGTTTTATTTCATCGATAATTTGATCCATAACGAGGTCTTCTTGTTTTTGTGATGTTTTGTACAGTATGTATTCTTTTATTCACTTAGCAATTTTTTATTTTTTAAACATCTTAAATTTTTGCGTGCGATTTTAAAAGGCGCATTCTGACTATGTCGTCCTTGAATGACGTAGGCATAGCTTTGTCATTCAGATCAATGAGCAACGCAATGGAGATAATCACATATCGTTATCTATTATAGTTTCAAAGATACAGGGTGATTCTGTAAAATCTGGATTTTTGAAAAATGTTTGTGGTTATTGAAATGGGTATTTATGAGAGAAATAAAATAGATAAAAATATACAGGGCGTTCTATTTAAAAAAAGTAAGTTTGGTACGATTACTTTTTAACGTGACCCCGTATACTCATTTTGAAAACGACATTGGAGTCTACGTAAAAAGTGCTGAAGCAATGTTTTTGCAGAAATTGAAAATTTCCAACAGAAAACAATTTACAGACATTTTTTTAAATTGCAGATATTCGAAAATGACCCTGTATCTCCGACATTACAATGGATATTGTCATGCGGTTTTCGCTATTGTGTTTATCATTAAAAATAAGCCTCAGACACCGACATCAGTTTTTGTCCATCTCAATTGGATGAAGGAGTTTCCCTTTACAAGTGTCGAAAATGGCCTGTGCATAATGAAATTTATTAAAAATTATTTAAATAATTTTGAATGGAAATTGGTTTAATTGAGCAGTATGACAAATTGTGTCTAACTCTTTTTTAAAATTTGTTTTTGACAGAGGTACGTTGAATAGACGGTTGAAAAGAAAGTAGAACGCTGATAGTTTTTGCGAAATTTTCCATTAAAAAAACATATTTTTTGACATCCCGTTAAAATGGCACATCTTGTATCGTTAAAAATAATTTTACAAAGTAGATTTTTTTAAACCAATTATGTTTAGTATAAAGTCTCAAACAGGCTAGCCGCTAGAAAAGAACAACGCATACTAATAATACGAGGATATATTGAAAAATTCTTAGCCTACTATAGAACCAAACAAAATTTTAATGTCAAAATATTTTATTACTCAACATATTCTCCTCTTAATTGGATACATTTATTACAGCGAACCTGCAACGTCTCTAGACCTTTAAAAAAATTTTTCTGCTTGCTCTGCAAACCAGACCTCCACAGCTTCTATTACCTCATTGTTGGAAGAAAATGTACGACCTTTTAAACTTTTTTTCAGTTGAGGAAAGAGGTGATAGTCAGAAGGAGCCAAATCAGTTGAATAAGGGGGGTGTTCTAGTAATTCAAACCCTAAATCACGAATTTTTTGCATGGCAACATGAGATTTGTGTGCAGGGGCGTTGTCCTGCAAAAACAAAACACCTTTGGATAGCTTTCTACGTCTTTTCTCTTTAATATTTTCCCGTAGAGTGGTCAGTAATGTCGAATAGTAATCTCCAGTTATTGTTCTACCCTTATCCAAAAAATCAATCATGATTACTCCATGGCAATCCCAAAAAACTGAAGCAAGAACTTTTCCAGCAGATTTTTGGACACGAAACTTCTTAGGTCTTGGAGAACCAGAGTGTCGCCAT
This sequence comes from Abscondita cerata, assembly GCA_030710515.1. Taxonomy (NCBI): domain Eukaryota; kingdom Metazoa; phylum Arthropoda; class Insecta; order Coleoptera; family Lampyridae; genus Abscondita; species Abscondita cerata. Next base: position 19,036 of record JALBCR010001061.1, read on the forward strand.
TCCATCGATTGTTGCTTTGTTTCTGGATCGTAGAAATGTACCCAAGTCTCATCCATAGTAACAATTCGGTTTAAGAAGTCTACATCGTTTTCAAATCAAGCACAGATCGAACGCGATTCTTCTACCCTTGCACGCTTTTGGTCAACATTCAAACATTTGGGGATCCATTTTGCAGCAATTTTTCTCATGTCCAAATTGACGTGAACCATATGATGAACGCGTTCGTATGAAATATTCAATGCTTCATATATCCGTTTTAGCCCAATTCGACGGTCTGATAAAATCATGTCATGAACTGCATCGATATTTTCGGGGACTGACACAGAAACTGGCCTTCCCGATCGGTCATCATCTTCAATGGAAAATTTACCTCTTTTGAAGCTTGCATTCCAATTTTGACGGTCGCATACGAAGGACATTGATCACCAAGGGTATTAAGCATATCTTTACACTGACACTTCTAGTAAGTTATTGGTCGTACATCAGAAAAGGGGTAAATTTGTAAGTTTTTTATTACATTAGAAAAAATGTTTGGAAAATAGAGGGCTTACATTAGACAAAACTACTAATGTTCTATATTATAACTTGTGAACAACGTTTAATGACTACTACATTTTCAACGTTGCGAACTTCAGTATTTTGGATGTAATCTATAGATTGAATCGAATACAAGTTCTACAAAACATAACTATTGATATTGAGAGAATCGGTACACTTTCCTAGAGAACTATCTTCACGTATGGATTCATCCAGATCTACGACAATTGACGGAAGCCTTGAGAATTTATCAATTTATCAGACGATAACGTTTGTTCAAATATTAATATGTGTTTTGAATGCGTCCCAACTGGCAGTCAGTTTAGGGATGAGGAATAAACACAACTTGAACTATCAAACGTCGCTATTTACCTCGAAAGATGCCTACGACCATAATAAAACTGGAAAAGAACTTTATTTAGATGACGAAGCTAATGATATTTTAGTAGACAACCATATCATTTCTATTGAAGATACCGTACCTGACAGATCTATATATCAATGAACGAGTTCTTCTGAGTCTGAAGACGATTTGTGTACAATTAGTGGGAATTTAATTACTGGAGGTGACTTAAATTTAATAGAATTCGAAATAAAAAAGGTTCTTTCGTGAAAGTTCGTTCACAAAATGGTTGTAAAAAAACGTTGAGAAAATGTAGGTCCTTTATTAAGATTTAACAACTCAGGTGTCAATGACCACAAGCCTTCTGAAAGCGTAAAGCAAATTGAAAAAATATCATTTGAAAAGGAAAAGTATTATGCAGTTTATTACGACGACCAATGGTATACGGACGAATAATTGGAATAGATTCAGAGAGTGCACAACGAGGTGCACAAGTTAAATTTTTAAAGGACGAATTGGATGTTCTTTTCTGGCCCAGGATCGAAGATTTACGAAGGAATTTATAATAAAGGGGCCACTTGAATTAATAGACAACAGACCATAAAGTTTATAAAATATAAAAATTGAATTAAGAGATGTATATGCTCGTATACTGTAGAAAATTGTAGTATAAACTCAGTCGAAAATTCAGTTATTATTTTAATTTGTTATTAGTGTTCTTGTTTCTGTTTGGAATTTATTAAACATGAAAATTATTTATGGTTGTTTATTGTCTATCAATTTTTAATTTACATTAAACTCTTTGTGAATTTTTCATGAAGTATGTGGGAAGTTCATGAATTATTGGAAATAGTGAATTCGATGAAGTGTTCGTGAAGTCTGTGAAATTTTTGCAATAAATTTAAAATGTAAATTATGTGTAAAAAGTGTGAAATATTCATGAAATTCGTGAAGTATGAAGTATGGTGTACACGATTTTTCACAGTGACTGACGTGCAATTTATTAGTTGAGCACCGTTGATAGAGTGATTATTAATGTATTGAAAACCATCTGCTTTTATTGATCATTCAATATCTGGCAAATTATAATGTCCCAGTACTACAAACTTAGTGTCTTTAGTCCCAAAGTATATATTTTGAATACGTTGTAAATAATTTTCATATAGAACAAAGTTAGATCCAGGAGGGAGGAATACACAGCAAATATTAATAGACAGTTTTGAGCCATCTTTTAATGTAGTTGTAACTTGAACCCAAACATCTTCGGTCTGATTCTGCCACTGCTTTAGGTGTAAGGAAGACATTTGATATTGCAGATTAACACCTGTCCGCCTCCAGTTAATTCAATATTATAATTTCTATTGGGGCGATAAACAAAGTGAATCAAAATTTTCGCCCGAATCAATAGAATCTAAAATTTACGTGACATGTGCGTAAACAGATCCTTTCGGGAATGAGTGCCAGTTTGCCATTATAACGAATTCCCGAATACTGTTTATGCACAAGTTGCGTATACTATTATTTGCACGATATTTGTCTAAATTCGCATTTTCAAATTTCTGATATTATGACATTCAAACCACCAAAATTAATTAGTGAGCTGTGGCTACAACGCAAATGCACATAATGCATACATTTGTTATCCAGCCTGAGTTAACCTACTTAATTGTCAAACTTTTATTTGAAGATTTGAATTGTTTTTCGGCATTTACAAAAATACAAGATGGCGTAAATTTTAGGGTTGTTTTTTCAAGCAAGATGATTTTATAATTTTGTAACACGTAATAAAATAAAAATTATTAGATAATAAAAATTCAAGGGGATTGATTGAGGTAGGGTTCCAATAATGCTGACAGCGTTTCCACGTTGAATTGCGATGGATAAACGTTGGTAGAAGTAGAATTTAGCCCTGCTATCTCCTGTTTCTTTGATTAAAAGTGTACCGATTTCTTCCATAAAAGATTTTGTCTCTTCTCCCCAGGGTCCTAAAGTTTTAAAAGCTAGTGCTTTGAAGATGAAATGTGAGGACTCAACTTGTATGTATTTATCATGTTTCCGTTTGCACGCTATCTCTGCTGCTGCTTATGCCTTTTCTGAGGTTTTTGATATATGAGTCAGCTAAAGTGTCAACACAAGTGCAGTTCCAAACAAGTTTCTTGCCTTTGGACCATGGGATTAATGTTGCTCTATCAGGTCTCTTTCCATCATCTCGTGCTAGTCCTACAGGTTCTAAGGCTGAGGGAATTTTTAAAGCTGCTAATAAACGATGAATAATTGAGTTCATTTCGCTGTGTCTTGGGAAGCGCCTTTTGCTTATTGGACATGATAGTTTGTGATGGCCAAATGTCACTAATGTGTCTTATTCCTAGTTTACCATATTTTATTGGGAGGGTAGCTAAATTCCAGTGTGGCGGATCTAACTTTAAGTTCATAACGGATTCCAGTGTTGTTTTTAATTGATTGTCTAAATCTTCAGTCAGATCTGTGAATTTCCAAAAAGGGCTTGTTCTGACTACGAAAGCTAATTTTGGGATATAGAAACAATTCTTTATGAGAAAGTATGCCACGTGACTATCAACTTTCTCCACACCATTAAGTAGTAATTTTAGTTTGTCCTCGAGGTTGTTTTCATAAATGGAGGCTCCTAATAATTGTAATTTTTCTTTAGTTGTGATGCGGATTCCCGGTGATATAGCATTGAATTTTCTTACAACCTCCTCGTCTGACTTTCCGGATGGGAAGAACAATTCGCATTTTGTAGGGTTGACTGTTAACCAATGTAACTAGCTTTTTGGATTAGGTTTGTAAAATTTTCTATGACAATATCCGACGTGTGGGCTAGTGTTGCGTCATCCATATACCAAAGGTTCAACTCTGTTTCTAAAGCTTGGACTATTGGATGTACAGCTAGGCAGAAGGCCATTGGGCCACGGGGTCGCCTTGATGACATCCTACTACTGACTGGATAGTTCTATCTGCAAAAAAGAGGCTGGACGGTTGATGATAACATTGATTGATAAAAGGGAAAAGTGATGGTACGACTGATTTTATTTCTGTTAGCATCTTATCACGATCCACAGAGTTGAACGCGTTTTTGAAGTCAATTTTAAGCAGGATCTTGTTTTTGTTGTCTTCCTTCTTGCTGAAGGTAGGTGCGGGTCGCGTGAATACATGCTTCACATCCCAATTTTGTGGCGACTCCTAATTTCTGAGGTGTGAAATGGATTTGAAGCGTTCGTTGGGTCTGTGCGCATGCGATTATGGCAGTAAGTCAAAGAAGGAAATTCTTTTTCCTGCCTCGCCTGCTGAATGTGATATTAGGTCTTTCATATATTGTGGCCCGAAACCGTCCAATCCTGGTGCTGATCCGCAGTTGAAGAAATTTATAGTTTTTGATAAACTATCTTCGTTTGCAAGTAGTGGATCGCAGTTTGGTTCATCGGGGAAAGAGAGTCCGTGTGGCTGTTTTATAAGTAAAGCATTGTAGATTTCTTCGGTGAAAGGTGCTAAACAATCGTCCGAGCTAAGTATTCTAACAGTTCCTTTTGTGTCGTTGTCTCTTATTTTAGCTTTCACTATGTCCTCCAAAGAAGAATCATGCTTATTCCGTGTTTTAGAAGAGCCGTATGGTCCATTTGTGATATTGTTTTTTAATTTTGAGGTGAGTGATTTTTTCTTCGATTTTAGATCCACGTTGAATGTCGGATAAGAAAAAAGGAGAAGTGCTAACCAAGAATTAGAGTTTGATTTAATACAATATTTCACTATTGAAGTGAATGCATCTGCGGCCGAATATCGTGCTCCTTTTGGAATGTGGCGTATGGTGGAAATGTTTGTTTTTGCTGTGACTAGTGAGAAATTAAGCCCTCTATTAGTTTTGCGCATGTAGGACAGTTCCCTGTACATTGCGGGCAAAACCAGGGCAATTCATCATTCTGCATTAGAGTTCGGAATTCCTTCTAGGGGATTTGGAGGCATTTTCGATTAAACGAAATGTTGTGGTGGTCCCAGCATATGGAAGCAGTTTTGTCGTTTTTATTGTTGCAAATATAGAATTCTTAATGATCTCTTGTTGGTCCGATGGTCGATCGTCCAGTGGTACTGTCTGATTGATTTCCAAAGTCCACTGCCAGGGCGGAGGCGAGGACAACACCGGATGTAATGGTGGAGGCGGTGGTGTTTGCATCAGTTACTGCTTCAGATGTTATTGGCGGTTCACTGGAGTTGTCCGTAGTTGTGGTGGGAGTGACTTTTAGACTTTGACAGTGACACATTCATTTTTTTTAAATTGCATTCTAAATAACGACCAAGGTAAGTACATCAACAATTTGTGTGTACAACGCACGCTAGTAGTTCTATCTACATAAAAGTGACAAATAATATACAAGCTGTCGTTCGTCATTTCGAATTTTCAATTATCAATTATTACAGATCTGAAAGAGTTTTTGCTATATTAGGGATGTAAAGTGATTTCTCGTAACTGAAATTGTGTGCTTATGCAAATATTTTTGTAGCAAAACGCTCTATTAACCCAGTGTTTTTGCTACATTTTTGAAACACTTGTATGTAATTCTGTTGTTTCGGTAGCCGTATTGACGTACTTATCTGGTAGTTTTACATGCACTAAGTGCAAAAACATTACATCACAATTGTTAATTAATATCTGATTTTTAATATCGACAGTTTTCGTTCTGATGCCTCTAACATTTTGATAGTAAATTGATATACCGTTTAAAAAATCCCAAATATATTGTATTTAAATTTATATGTAAACAATAAAGTAGATGAAACAAAAAAAAAGAAAACTTACTTTACTGTCGGTTACGCTATTACTTCATTCAAATCAGTCTCAGATCTAATACATATGGCACGGGCAGTGTCATTCTTCTTTCTAAATATGTTATAATCTTTAATCCACATGTATTTATAATGTAGATCCGCACATTTACGACGAGTATTAAAAAACAAAATCTTGTTGGTTGGAGATAAGTGTTCGTTAATATAAATTCTTTGTTCCGAAGGACATCCTATTGAACTGGTTTTAAAAATACGTTTTTTCTTATATGCTGCTAATAAAGTTTGTTTAGTTTGACGAGAGAAAATATTAACAACAATGTTTCTAGGTTGTGCTGAGTCGTTATTAAATTTGACCACACGATGGCAGATATCGATGTCATCCGTATTTATGGGACACTCCAACGAAGTATAAATTTTTTTAACAATCTCTGTAACGTTTTCTGATTCGGATTCTGGGACACCTTGTATTTCTTAATTATTAATTCTGGTGTATTGCTCTAATTGATTTAATCTGCTGTTGAAATTGTGCACATCAGTTTTCAGTTTTGCGTTTTCTTGTTCTCGATTCTCTCTTATAGACATTTTACTATTAACTTCAGTGAGACGTTTATCAAATTCGTCTATTTTGTGACTGCAAAAATTTACAGAATCTGTCAGATTGTTATTGCTTAACAGCCGTCAACTCGTTTAGGGTTTTTGTGACAGTCTTAATAACGTCCTTAAGAGTAACAACCTCATTATCAAGAGGCTCATTACCATAAGTAGAGTTGGATGCTGAATGATTTCCAGAGTTGATCTTATTTTTTTGGCAGCATTCATTACATTTCCATGAAATTTCCGCGTTTAATACAACCTCTTGAGACAAATTCACGCACGAAAAATGAAAATGTTGCTTACATGATCCTCTTATCTGTTGGCTGCTTACAGATGTAACACCTAGGCATAGTTCTGACTATCTTTCAAATCTCTACTTGATAAAACTGCACCAATAACCAAATAAGGTTGCCTATAATGTAGTATTGAACCAAAATTGTGTATTTTGTTGATGAATGTCACAAAATTGTTGTTATCAATCAAGAACTAAAATCACTAGTATGCCCTCAATGTTTATTTATGCAAATTTTCTATTAATACGAAACTATTCGATTAAGGTAAAAAAAGAGAAAAACTCGTTGATTAAACTAAAACTTTTAAAAATTGTTAAAATGAATATAGTAAAATAATATAGTTAAACAATTTTGTGCACGTCTGTTTGATTCGACGGCGAACTTATGAATTTTTGCTTCTGTCCTTGTTTTTTCTAAATTAATTATATTATTTCAGCTATGGAGGTGCCAATATAGTAGAACAAATACGAGATTTAGATCGTGGTTGTCATCTCTTAGTAGCTACGCCGGGTCGATTATTGGATATGATCGATCGTGGCAAAATTGGTTTAGATTATTGTCGATATTTAGTCTTGGACGAAGCCGATCGTATGTTAGATATGGGCTTCGAACCTCAAATTCGTCGCATCCTCGAAAAGGAGAACATGCCGAGAACCGGAGATCGTCAAACTCTTATGTTTTCAGCTACATTTCCTTCTCCCATTCAAATGCTGGCACGCGACTTTTTAGATAATTACATTTTCTTAGCTGTTGGTCGTGTCGGTTCGACTTCCGAAAACATTACTCAAAAGGTAAGGATTTTACGTAACAATAAATTAAGAGGGGAAATGATTGAATTGTTTTGCGACAGGTCGTTTGGGTAGAAGAGCATGACAAGCGTTCGTTTTTATTAGATCTTCTAAGTGCTGCCGATTTGCAGCAACCTTCTGCCGAAAGCCTTACGCTCGTGTTTGTGGAAACTAAAAAGGGGCAGATTCTTTAGAAGAATTTCTTCATAATGAAGGATATCCTGTAACTTCTATTCACGGAGATCGTACTCAAAGAGAACGCGAAGATGCTTTAAGACAATTTCGTTCGGGTAATACGCCCATATTGGTGGCAACTGCGGTGGCAGCTCGAGGGCTCGATATTCCGCATGTGAAACACGTGATTAATTTTGATTTACCTTCCGACGTCGAAGAATATGTTCATCGTATAGGACGTACTGGCCGGATGGGTAACTTGGGTAAGTGATTATTATACCGAGCGATCATAAAATCTTTAGATAAGGTGTGGCTATGACTTCGACATTAGCAATTTTTTCATATCTGATAACTTCAGTTAAGAACGTCAATTGATTGTCAGTGTTCATCAAATTTTTATGAAAAAATTGTGTTTTCGTCAGAACATAAAACATTCATTGAATCTTACCTCCGTAACGGTGTTTTCAATAACGGCGAGTGGGCATACAGCTGTTTCGGGAAAGCTTTAGATGTATCGTATATACAACCAACAATACGTATCTTGTTATCAAAGATATGAAAAATTTGCTAATGTCAAAGTCGCAGTCACATTTTATCTAAAACCTTTATGATAGCTTTGTATATTAGAATCCGTTTACGATCGCCCTAAAGCCGCGTATTCACCAAAAGAGCGAGGAAAAGCAAAAATAATCGAGCGAGCAAATGTTTGTTGCTGACATTCGCTGATAATCCGGCAGTTGTCGATACTTTAAAGAAAATTACATGTGATTGCTCCACAGACACTCACGGATAAACTAAGAACCCCAAAGTACAAGAGTAAACATACAGCTCTTGCTTCCACTTTCGGTGAATACGGGGCTTAATGCAAATATCCTAGAATTAGAAGTGTTGGCAATACACAGAGCGCGTCAAAAATGTTTGTATCTTGGATTGAATAATAAAAAAAAAGTTATTTACATTCGCGTGCGGAAAATTAGAATTTTCAGCGCAAAATAAATGTTTAATTATTTAGCGCTGTAAAATAATTAACACAGAAGATTTGTATTAAATTTTTGGCCAAACACTTTTTAAAAATTATTATTAATTCCATTTTGAAGGTTGTTCTAAAAGCAGCAAACATGATAAAAGTGATTAATGGCAGTTTCTGAATCTAAAATTAAGGCTTAAATTGCTTTAGCAATGCACTACATTCGTACCTTTTTCACTTTATCATTTTAATAATTTATAAATCGCTGTCGATATCGGCCGTGAAGTGAGCTGTAATTAACAATACGCTAATCATTTACATGAAACTAAAAATATTCCAAATTCCATTAAACAATAAAAAAGTTGTATATTTGTCGATTTAGTAGTCATATGTTTGTTGTACAAAAATATTTTTATTGCTAAATGTACCTTAAGGGCAGACGATTTGGGTATTTTTACGCACGTTGTGTGCACTTTAACTGTAATCATGACGTTTCAGGGTTTGTCATTTCAATGTTAATTTGATGTTTACACGTTAGGAGGCGACAAAGTTTATTAAATTAATTTGTACAACAAAACAATGTGAATTAGATTCCTGGTAAATGACGCATCCTTGTAATTATCTGCGCTATTTTTGAAGTACACTGTATTTTTGTGACAAATAACATATTGCCAGAATCCTTGATTAATAACGAATCCGAAAATTAAAAAAAGTACCTAATAAAAAATGTTTGTTGACGCCATGGTAGCCTCGACAATGGTCAAATTCATGTCAAAATATGGTTTTTTTAAAATTCAAAAGTTACCTGTTTCAGCGTTTTTCCCCATTACCATAAATAACTTGTTTTGTGGGAAAATTTTATTCCACGCTGTATAATATGAATACCATTAAAAAAAATTTAAGTTTCACTAAAATTAATTCACAGTGGTATTTCAAAATTAATTTGTGAGGATCAGGGTGTTTTTGTAACTAATAATCAAATAAAATTGTCCATTTAAAAAACTGCTTTTGAGATTTTCGAAACAACAATAGCTCGAAAACAAATGATTCCTTGACGTAGAGGGGTGAAATTAAAAACCACTACCCTGGTTTTAAATAGTCGACGTTTCGTCCAGTTCTGTTTGAGCTTTATCAACGATTCTTAAAATTAAGGAACTAAGAAGCCTTGACAAAGCACAGCGGAACGGTTTCATTCCTCCACCTTAAGGAATCCTTACGAGGATATTCATCTATAAAAAATTTAAAATAACTTCTACAGGGTGTTCAAAAAAAATTTCAAAACTCGAGTTTTTTATCTGTTCAATCGAATCTGTTTGAAAACAAGTTTGTATTATCTTTGATACTTTGTGATACTTTTAATTGCCGTTCGGTTAAGCAATTTCATACTGTGTATATAGCGTTCAAATAAATGAATCTTATTTCGTTCAAAGGTTTAGCAACATCGTTCTTCAACGATCGCAACCGTAATTTAGCCACGGCAATGTTGGATCTTCTAATCGAGGCGAAACAGGACTTACCCTCTTGGTTAGAAAACGTCGCCTCAGACGGAAGGGCGCCGACTTCTGGACGTCGCGGCGGCAAAAATCGTTTTGGAGGCGGTAGCGGTGGCGGAAGCAGCTTTGGCGGTCGCGATTTTAGGCAACAATCCAGCGGAATACAAAGAAACCCTAGAAATGCGGGCGGAAATACCGGTGGCGGATACGGAAGTAACGGATACAGTAGTACCAGTAAGTATATGAATCACATCGTAGATTTTTATTTTGTTATTTCTCGTTTTAGGTGGATTTTATGGAAACGAAAGAGGTAACTATGGAGGGAATTACAGTAACACCAACGCTCGCGACGAATGGTGGGGAAATTAATTGTTTTTCGATGGCTTTGTATCTACCTGCACCGCACACTCAATTTTTCTCTACTGGACACGTTAAAGCATTATTTTACGATCCGGGTTGTCAAATACTATAGTCATATTTAATAATTTATTTAGGGCATTGTACAGATTGACTAAAAATTGTTCTTCCACGTTTTGTTTATTGCCTTACCAGTCAGGATATTATTATTTGTTTGTGCCTTTTATCACTATTATCTACTTATCCTGGATTTGAGGATTCGTGTTACTCACTTAAATAAGAAATATTTAAATACTAAGTATAGATCACTAGCGTTATTTTAGGCTCGATTTGGAATCTTCTACAATCCTATAAAGTGTGTAGACGACATTTTTAATTATCTTTAGTGAAATTTTGCTATCCCAAATAATGATGATTGGTCGGTAGTAGTGCCGAAAAAGTTTCCGAATGGAGATAAAAAAAAAGAGACTTAAATGAACGTGTATTTGCGTCTTGTGTAGTCAAGTTTTTCATGACTTAACAGGGTTCACGGCTCAGAAACTGCGTTGCAGTTACAGCTGTTGAAAGCGCTAAGAGTATTCTGATGCGACTGTGATATTTCCGATCTTATAATACGTGTAGTTATTTACGGGGAATTGGTGTTTAGTGGCAGTCGTGAAGTCTTAGCGTACGAAAGAAATGTTTAAACGAAAATTTTGCGATTGACTTGTTAGTGTGGGCACTTATTTTGTGCCTATATATAGGTAACTTATTAAACGTTTTTTATATAATAATAATAAAAACGTTACCGTTATCTGGTAAAGTAGAAAATTATTATATAATTTTCAAAATTATACCGATACGTCTTTTCGGAATTGGAGGACGGCTCTATTATTTTATATTTAGCGTATTATTCCCTGTGATACGGTTAGAAAATTTGTGCCTATTCTAACAGAATGTGATCTCACATTCTAATAATTAAACTTTAATAATATATTTATTATTATTAGGTAACAGTTTAGCTGTGACTGCAACATTTACAATTATTTTGATTTCGTTCTACTCGGACGTAACCGAATTAATTTTTTTAGCGTTTACGTCGAGTAAACGAAACTCGGGTTGTTAAAAAAATAATGTAAGGGATGGCAAAATGCTCTTCTGCTCTTGCAATTTGCCGAGGGTATTTATTAATTAATGCATTTATGATATGTTCTAGTAGAAAACTGTTACGGCGTATGATAAAAATAAATTAATTTGAATTCGTGACATAATTATTTGATTGCGGTCTTAATGTTTTTTTTTTTAAATTATAAAAGTTTGGAATTAATTGGTACGTATCGATTTTTTAAACATTTTCTGTTGTAGATGCAATTAGTTGCGTTTCTTATTTTTATTTATAGAAAATATTTAAAAATTATTTGAAATTGTAAACTAAAATTTTACTTAAAATGAATTCAATTTATTGGAACTGAGCTACAATCAAGTTTCAATATATTAGAGATCTGACAGGTTTTCAAATAAAAGAACTGGGTTGGGTTCTAGGAAGTTCCTTTGACATTTGATTTTTTTTAACTAAGTAGTCGGATGATACAAAGTTTAGGTTAGAATTTAAAGTATCTAACAAAACTTTCATTTCTGTCAATTTTTAGGTTATGTTGATGTCACTTTTTAATGCAGCGTTCCACGCGTTATTTTGATGTACTTAGTGTACACTAAAAATAACTTGAATCAGTCAATTCCACGGCTTGTTTTTCCATTTGTGTGGAACACTCATTCTCGTGGCAAACTGGAGTTTTTATTTTAACAATTATCTAAATCAATGATTTTTAAGAACAAAATCATAAAATTTTATATTTTGAAAACCCTATTTAATTATGTCATCCCCATATAAGTATGCTTATCGAAATCAGCACCAAAATAACTTTAAAAACAAATGAAGTGGGCCAATTTGGGACAATATTTACTTCCCTGGGTAATTTTTTCTTTTCAAGTTGAGAATTTTCTATTTAAACGCCTTTTTAAGACCAGTCACCTCCGGTTGTAATCTCTTGTTTTCAATAAAATACCTATATTATTGTTAATGAAACAAAAACGGTATCAAGAGGTGTATATACCGGGTCCGGCAAAATGTATTACCCATTTTTAACTAGTTACACTTTAATTACTTTAATCAAATTAAATAACAATACAATTTTTTAAAGACAAAGTACGGGAGATTCTTATTTCTTAAAAATAGCGTCTATCAAATGATATACGTTAATGATTTTTACCCAAATTCATAAAATGGCGACAAAACTGAAGTCTATTAATTTTATCATGTGCACTTAATTCTGGAAGTACGGCAAATTTATATGGGTGGAACTTCATTTTTTTCAGCATCCTTCTCATGCTCCTGTCTATCAAATGAAGAGCTTCAGCATGATAAACAATACATCTTGTTGGGCTAGCAGTTACAGCTGCCCTTACTCTTTCCTGGTTACGATCATTGCTAGCAGATCTTGTCTTCCGCTTGACTTTTTGTCTAAAATTGATACGACTTCTTCCCATTTACGGTACCAGGACATAATGGTTTTACGTTGAGGGCAACGGCGAATGTTAAAATGGCGACGAAATTGTCTTTGAATAACAACTGAAGTAAACTGAATAAATTTGTTAACACAAAACACACGATGTTCCACTGACCAACGCTCCATTTTAACAACTGTCAAAACATGTCACAAAATTTCCAAAGCCTACTCGTTAAAAATCCGTATTATTTTTTAATCTTATCTAAGTTAATAAATTTTTATAACCCTTTAAAAATGGGTAATACATTTTGCCGGACCCAGTATAAGAGGAAAGTGAAGAGAAGAAGAAGAAAATTAGGAATTTGAAAACCAGGGGACTTTTAAAGTGCAGAGATAAAGGAAAAATACCGAGAGGAAGAGGAATGGAAAAGTTATATAATAATGTAACGGGTGTTCAAATAAAAAAAGGCTGAGTAGGTCTTGGAATCTTCTTTAACATTTGGTTAAGTTTTTAACAAAGTAGTCAGCTGAATTCAAGGTATGTAACGAAACTTTCATTTCTATCAATTTTTAAGTTATATTTATTTTAATTTATTATTTTTAATGCAGAATTCAACGCCACCACGCGTTATTTTGGTGTACATTATAAAATAACTTAAGTGGAGTCAATTCCACCGTTTGTCCAACTTAGTTTTTTTATTTGAATACTCGTTTTAAATTATGACAAACTAGATTATTTATTTTAATAACGATTATATAAATCAATAACTTCTAAAAACAAAATCTTGACTTTTATATAACCACTTATGCACATTTGCCTAAATAAGTTCGAAGATGACAGATATACCACCACTTTCCGGGTTGTATACACTACATTTCGTGCTTTGAGTATTTATGTGGCTGCTTCCTTTCCAGATATTCTACAGGGTGTAACAAAAAAGTAGGTCAAATTAAACCACATATTCTGGGGCTAAAAATAACTCGATTGAACCTAACTTACCTCAGTACAAATGTGCATGCAAAAAAAGTTACAGGGTGTCAAAGTTATAATTTTTTTTGTAAATAAGTAAGATTAAATAAATATTTTGGGACCTGCGAATAACTTAAAAATTCATTTATACTTTATTTTTTGTTATTCCGAATTTTTGTGGTATGTGGTTTAATTTATGACCCACCTTTTTGTTACACCCTGTATATATATTTTAATGTACAGAGGAGACACTAAAAATTATACAGGGGTGAGCATTATGTAATGCAGGCTACCTAGCGTAAATAACGGTTCTTTTGGCGAGAGAGACTTCTGCCCCTATGATAATAATACATTATAACTAGTATATACTTACAGAGAGATCATAAAGTAGAAAATAGTTCAAATAGCGCACGCAAATAACGTTTGAACGCTGCTAAAACGTTTCAAAACTTTTAGATATAAAACAGTTTGAATACTTGTTGGATTAATCAACCGTATTTCAAATGATATTCGTTTAGTAAATATTTCCAGGTACTTTTCCTACCATTAATATAAACACGCCAATGACTGTTACCAGTTATTGCCAACATAACTTTATTTTCAGTGGTTTTAATTATTTTGTACCTTTTTTTATGATTGTTTTTGTGGTAGAACATGATATTTGTGACCGTAAATAAGGAATACAAGATCTTTTATAACAGCTTCGTTGAATGCATTTTTAAACTCCCTCGTATTCGTTTACTCTTTAGTAACTTTTCGCGTTATTATTGTTTGTTTTAAATCTAGAAATTCACCAATTCTAAAGTAGGAACAAAACCAAATTTTTTTCATGAAAAAGTCCAAATTTGTAAATATAATGAAAGGGTTTAAGAATAAAAATGAGTGAAAATAAGGTAACCAATAGGGTCTCTTACTCATTAATTTTTATCGAAATCGTATCCTTCAGGGCGATAGTGCACTAAGCTGTCCAAATGAATTTTCTAATGATCGTCGATTATGGATAGGAAATCTAGATCCAAGAATAACCGAGTAAGTATTTGAATCGAAATTGACGAATACCAATTAAGGGGCTTTTTTTTCCAACCGGTACCAACTTTTAAAACTGATGCAAAAACATGGTGCCATCGAAAAATTTGATCTCTTGTTTCATCGTACGGGTCCAATGGCCGGACAACCTCGTGGTTATGCGTTTGTTACTTTTGCAAATAAAGGTGAAGCGATAATAGCCAAGGAACAACTTCACAATAAACAAGTAGGAACCAAAAATATAGTAGTGACATGGGCCCACAGTTTATCTAATGTAAGTATGTATTTCTCTAAGAAACTCATTTTTAACATTTATTTTGAAGGAGGAGCCTGAGAAAACGAAAAACGAAGTTAATATACCTGCTCTTGCTATGGCAAAATCTGAGAAGAAGGTAAATAGAGAAACTCAAATTGAAGCTATCGAAGCTAAGTTAAAATTAATGGAACGTAAAGATATACACGAATTAGAAATTAACAAGACGGTTTCTGCCGAACCCCCAATAATCTCTTTGTATCAAAACAAAAAACAAGAATCATCAACAAGCGGTAGTCATAATATTGTAAAACATAGGTTTACTGTAAAACGTAGTGATCGGCGTCGTGTTCCTTACAATAAACATTTGAGGAAATAACTATCTCAGTTGTACATAAACTTATATTTATATTATTATTGTCCTTTAGTTTTTAAATAAATAAAATGTTTTGTATCAGTTCTGAATTTTATGTATAAGAAATGAAATAATTAATACTACAAATGCAATTCCGAGGCCTATAAAATATATAGACGTGTTAGTAGTTTGTAAGATGTCTTCAGCATCCGTTTTAATGTTATCACTATGTAATTCCATTACATCTAAAAAATTTTAATTAGCTCATTAGGAGAAACTGCAATCTCTAACAAAAATACCAGCTTGACTTTCAGCATCAAAAATGCAATTTGTTCCAGTCACATCAATATCTAGTAACTCTTTTAAAGAAACTTGGGCTTCCTGAGGACCTTCTCCGGGAAATAAATAATCATAAAGGCTTATTGTACTGGATGGTAGATTAACAGATATTCTTCTTGGTATTTCATGTACACTATTCGAACCTATGATGAATATGATTAATTTGATAATCTCGAATATTCAGATTCACCTTCGAGCAAACCACGTTCCTCTTCTATAAGGGAATCCCAATGCATTTCTAATCTAGCTGCTAAACTTCTTTCTATGTCTTGTATTATACCAGTTGATGCATCTTTAACTGTAGCTTTTGGATGTAACCATAATTTTGTAGCAACATGACCTGCTAATCTTATGTGCCCTCCACATTCTATTACCTCAGCATCAGATTCTGAATATACCATTTCCTAAATAACAATCAAGAAATGAACTCTTTTTTAGAATACTACTTACACTTGATAAAATAATGGTCACTTGTAACAATTTAGTATCGGGATGACTAAACTTTGCCTGATGTGCTTTTCGTTTTTTCCCAATAGATTCAAGACTATCACTCTCATCTTTAACTTCCCCATCAAAAAAAATACCCCACATTTTAAACTAGCATTTATAAGTTTCAAGATATCATTCATATGCTTCTTAAAACTCCAGTTTTCTTTTGACGCTATAATTGGAAATGTTTGATCCAATTCGTATGTACATTCTAATTGTAACCATTTAACAGACAAATGTGGTTCAAACTTAATATCTGTTGTACTCATAAGGTCACTTTCAAAGTTGTAGCTTTTACAAACAAGTGATTTCTTAGATGAGGAATAACATAAAATCAATTTATTAGAACCTGCTATAGGAATTCCATGCAAAAAGTTATTGTTTCCTAACGTTTTGTTAATTTGAACAAGAATTGCTTTTAATTTTGCAGTGTAAACTTCAAACAAATTCTCAGAAGAGACGACAAAAATTCTAAAACATACATGCCACCAGGTAACATCCTAGTTGCATGACGAGCATGGTCCGCAACCCAAACATTAGATATATCGGAAAATGTTTTAACGGGATTTTTTTCATTCTCGTCATTGTGACAAGGAGTTCTAGCAAAATGTACTACGTAGTATTTGCTATGGGTGGGCTAAAAACGAACACGTTTTAGAAAACATATGTTATAGGATAAAACGAACCTGTCCTAAGATTAACCCTATCGTTGGAGAATCTGATTTACAAAAACTAGCAAAGTAATTTAAAAACTATCATCGGCAACGGCAACACGAACCATGATTAAAATTTTAAAATCAAAAACACAAATTTTACTTTCCGAACAAACGAAACATTATTTGCACTACAATACCTGGGTCAGTTAAACTACTAAAAAAACATTTGAACTATTTTATTTGAAAGGAAAAGTGTCTATGCGATTAAAGCGCAACAGTGTTGAAACTTGGAACTGTTAAGCCCCCCTTGTTGCGTAACAACTTGTTATACCTTCCACTTCCAATCTTCGCTTTTCATTTCTTCATCTAGTTGTCTTTGTCATTTTTCTTCCTTCTCCTCTTAACTTTTTTTATATATTTTCTTTTGCACATTCTTCTTTTTCGTAATACTTTTCTATCTTTTTCCAACATTCGTATAGTCATTCGTTCTATTTACTGCTTTCCGTCTTTTCGTCCAGGCTACTACTACTGAAATAGGCAGGGTACGTCCCGAGAGGGCGGGGCTAATATGCATTTCTTCGTGTTTCTTCTTATTTTGTTCCGTAGTAACAGAATCATATCATTCGCGTACTATAGTAAAAAAAGTATTATGTCCATATTTGTGTAACAATTCAAATATACTATACAGTGTGGAAGTACCACATGGAATGAATTCCAGTAGACAGTAGCTCCATTATTATGCATTTTTTTTTAGAAAACTCTGAGACACTTTAATTTCTAATTCATAATTTTAATTGTATCGTTAGGAATTAGCAATAACTTTTTATTAACTATACCGCCTTCAACGACATTTTCTTTCCAACAAAACAATAAAATTCAATAAGAGATTCAATTTTTAATATTGTTTATACTTCTCTAAGAAATGAATAAATAAATTGAAACAATTTTGTTTCTTTTTATTACAAATATAAAAAAATAAGCAAACAGATTATTCGATTTTTTCTTTGAAAAGTAAGATAAAAGAAATAAAATAAGAAAGAAAAACCTGGAAAAATGATACAAATTGTCAACATAATATTACTTATTGAAGTTTAAATAAAGAAATAATTCAATTCTGCCTGGTATTTAAGCGTTTCTAATTCATAATTGTCGTGTAAAAATGCACCATTAAATTTGGGATTTTAATTTCACTAAAAATCGCTAACAAATATTCGAAATCGCCGATTTTGTATCAGGAGTACAGGAGTTGCAAGAGTAAAGTCACCAAAAATATCACCAACTTTAGGTTGGCAAAATTATTAAAATTTACCGTGCAGGTGCACCAACTTAAATTTGTGTTTTTGTTGGTGCTTTACTCCTGCTACTTCTGCGTTCCTGATACTAAATTTCTTAACTTTCTGAGCGTTTATAAATCAAAATTTTTTAAACGAACAACTACTTCAATTTAGTGATTTTATTGGTATTTATTCTTGTGACTTCTGTGCTCTTGGTTCTAATTTGGACATTTTTGATGTGATGTTCATAATAATATTTTGATTTCATTTAATAAGAATGTTGATTTTTGTTTTGTTCGATTAATCATATTAATTTATTAGATAGAAACGCTAGTAAAATAATTAACAATACGATAAAACCTTGGAAAAATCTTTATTGTTTTGTTAGTTTGATATTAATAAAATAATACGATAAGAAATATCTGTTCCTTAAGTGCTATGTGCTAACGATACATGTACAAATCTTTAAATTATTTGAATACTAAGTATAAAATTATAAAATAAGAAAGAAAAACCTGGAAAATGATACAAATTGTAAACATAATATTACTTATTGAAGTTTAAATAAAGAAATAATTCAATTCTGCCTGGTATTTAAGCGTTTCTAATTCATAATTGTCGGGTAAAAATGCACCATTAATTTGGGATTTTAATTTCACTAAAAATCGCTAACAAATATTCGAAATCGCCGATTTTGTATCAGGAGCACAGGAGTTGCAAGAGTAAAGTCACCAAAAATATCACCAACTTTAGGTTGGCAAATTGTTAAAATTTACCGTGCAGGTGCACCAACTTAAATTTGTGTTTTTGTTGGTGCTTTACTCCTGCAACTTCTGCGTTCCTGATACCAAATTTCGTTAATTTTCGGAGCGTTTATAAATCAAAATTTTTAAAACGAACAACTACTTCAATTTAGTGATTTTATTGGTATTTATTCTTGTGACTTCTGTGCTCTTGGTTCTAATTTAGACATTTTTGATGTGATGTTCATAATAATATTTTGATTTCATTTAATAAGAATGTTGATTTTTTGTTTTGTTCGATTAATCATATTAATTTATTAGATAGAAACGCTAGTAAAATAATTAATAATACGATAAGAAATATCTGTTCCTTAAGTGCTATGTGCAACGATACATGTACAAATCTTTAAATTATTTGAATACTAAGTATAAAATTATAGGGCGTACGAGAAACTTTATTATTTAAACATTCAAACTTTAGAGAAAAAACAACTGATAGTGTGATATCCTTGGACACAGCAGCGCAGGAATTTATTCTTCGTGGCATGCATTGGAAGACGTGGTCTATACCGTATCACATCTCAATCCGTACAACTTGTAGTTGACGTTTAAGCTGGTCTAAATTATTAGAAGATGTCGACACATCAAGGCGAACACAAGTCAAGTTATCTTGCAGCCTAAGGCAAGAAACTTTATCTAATGTTTGCAGTGTACGGCCTTGCATTATCATAGTTCTGAAACAACACTGATGTAACCAATTCAATGTCTCTGGGATAAACACAAGAGGTGATCTTCATCAAACAGCGACCGCACACGAAATCATCACATCATCAGGTGTTGCGTATGACTCTTTCCATAAACTGGAGATTTCCAAAATCTAGATGCATCATTAAACACAACTTCGTTTCACCATGAAGCCAACCACGTTGTTTTGGACACCCGAAAAATGAAAGTCGTTGATAAATTGTTGCCATCAACACATGAGGGTCAAGAGTTCTAGTTCAATCTACAGTAACTGACCTTATGTTTGAAATCAGCCATTCGCCTAAAAACTCGATCTTCCATAACCACGGCTGCTACTCTGGAGTCTTCAAACGGGATGATGTTGTATAATACCCTATTCTAACAATGCAGACTAACTTAAAGTTGTACAGCAAAAAAGCCATTATGATTTCTTAACAGCCGGGGGCCGTTAAAAATCGCTTTTCCAAATACACAATAGTAAATTAACGAAAAATTCCATCACAACACAAATTAAGCATGATGTTGCGATTTTTTTGTCGAACTATGCGAGACCAAAGTTTGTTCTGTTTTCCTTCTCAAGAAAGTTATCTTCTGATGGAAGATGAATCGTTTCCCCCTTCACTCTACTTCTTCATGTTCATCAATTTTTAACCTGCTATTTCTATATGCTCGTTTAATTTTATTGCGCTGATTTCTTAATCACATATTGTTATCGTGATATTACTTACTTAACTTTGTCATGCTATATTGAATTTTTGATTTCGCAAGCACCCTCCCCTCTTTTGCATCTTCACAATAATTCCTTTTAATTATTTTGAAATTTAATTTCAATAATTTAGACTCGACACCAACAATATACTGCCGTTTATTATTATGTGATACTAAACTCATAAGCCACGAAATTTTGATGCAAATAAAAAGTTCCCCGAGTTTATCATTATTGTAATTACTTATAAGCATTTATACGACAAACAGTAACAGTGTATGCTCAAATTATTTGTATTTTCATTAAGAAAAAAACTTTTACAGCTGTACATATTATCCTACTTTGATACTAATATATGTAGTTAAGAATTCGTACTTACTGACTATGCTTTTATTAAACGCTGGCTATTAGGCTAATGAATTACAAATAGCCTTATAGTAATTAAAGATAATGATTACAGTTAATGAACGCTGTATTCATCTTACAAAATTGTTAATCAACAGCTACATTTCGTCAAGAATTAACGTATATGTGAACATTACATATTGAATTAATGGTAAATGCAAATCGACAGTTTCATATTTTATTAATAAAAAAAAAGAGTTTAAATAAATCATTGATATCGAAAAAAAATCCAAATTATTAATTAAATTTGCATTTGGAAAAATCCATCTCCGGATGTTGCTCCATGAACCTACAAATAAAAGATTTATTAAAAGGGTCGAAAATTCAGACGACAAAACAATACTTTTTAAGAACATCCTGTTTTTTTTGGTCATCGCTCGTAGGAAGACCGAGTTCTTTTTGCCTTTGATCGTACATCATTTTTTCAACCATTCCCCGCGTCTCTAGGTCTAAATCGGACAACTTAGAAGGTTCGGATTTATTTTTCTTGTGGATATTTCCGGATCGGAGACGACAAATTTTGACCACCAATTCATTTTGTTTACCTTTATAAATTTTAGTTGATAAGTCAGATATACAATGTATACGTTACCTTTTCTATATTCACTAAAAGGCTTTTCCCATCTTCGATTACCCAAGTACATTCTTCTACTTTTATTTCGTGCGGAAAGTCGTCGTCAACTATAGGAATTTGTCCTTTTATACCGCAAATAATATGTTTCTTCGATATGTTTACCACAACATCTTTCTGTCGGGCTTTGAAGTTAACATTTAGAGGGATGCGAATCTGTAAAAATTACGCGATCGTTTAAATAAAAAACTTAAGCAATTACAAAGAGAACAATGTTAGGCGCACCTTGACATACTACTGCAGTTGTGTGTTCAACATATTTAATTCTAATTATCAACAATAAATTCCCAGTTGACAAACCTTAGCAACCAATTAGGTATGTGCTAAGTACGAAAAAAGGACTCCCGTCTAGATCGTTATGTATGTAACATATAAAGAAGCAATTATTTTAACATACACCGAAATGTTTTTCATTAAGTTTTCGGCAAAGATAAAGAATACTAATTTTTTCCAAGTTCTATTGCAGAATTTCGTAACTCGAGGTATTGTATTATTTTTACGAAATAGTCTTCACAAGCTTATAGTCGTCGTGTGTGATTTTAATAACAATGAAGTGTACTAAAATTTTAATTATGGTTTTCTATTAACGATTCATACCGCAACCAAGAAACTAATTAAGATAAAACGTTAACTTAATTCTTCAAGCGACATTCTCAAGGTGCTCGTAAACATACCAAAATTAAGTTAAATGACAATTAACCATTTGTACATATAATACACTATCAAGGTGACTATAAACGCAAACTATTGATGACCTTACTCGTGTTCTTGATTATTATTTCGGAAACGTTTAATGTACCTGTTTTTTCGAAATATTTACACTAATTCGTAGAACGCATTACGTAGTATTTTACAACTTTTAGAAATATCTACTTCTACCAATTTAATTATCTCGCAAGATGATGTCATCGTTATTACATCGGATAATTTAATATATATCCGGGACCGTTGCCGGTGTCTTTAAAAAATACCAATGTCTAAGGTCACCGACGTTTATTTGAAAAATAAAATGTTTGTACTTTAGTTGCGATTCGCGATAGGTGCCTTAAATATTTTTAACGGGACGCGACCAAATCAAAACAAAAAAGCTATAGGTAATATTTAGGTACAGTAACATAACTGTTTGAACATAAACGAGTTTTAAAAACTACAATCAATTTGTTTGCGCGAGATAATTTCAATGATACCGTTCTAAATATTAATTTGAAATGCGCGAAATGGTTGTTGCAAACCCAACCTTTAGCGCAAAAATTATTGCAATTAAAAAATCCTGTTCTACATCCTTCTAGTACTACATTCCTCTGTTACTACTATTACGTTGTAACTAAACAAGGAGATTCCTGGTTCTGTAAATAAAACTTAATTAGACATTATTATTTAAGTATTGGTAATTAATATATTTTTTTATTTATTTGTGCACAATTTAGAGTTTCTGAAAACATATCCAAGAACTCGGAAATCGTGAATGCGGATGTAAGTAACTTGTAAAGCGTTATAATAACACAGAATTTGTGCAAATGGAATGTAATTTATAGTATACAATATTCACATAATGATGTTTATAGTATTTTGACCAAAGAAGAATTACAATTGTTTGTAACGAATTCATTCATGTAACAATACACCTAAGTTCAATCTCAATAAACTTCAGGTAAATAAATGTTTCACCAATGTATAGAATGAACAAATTTAAACAACATATTAAATAAATAACACTTTATAAAATAAAATGTTTTAACCAAGTGTAACGTCAACTTCAGGTGAAAATATTTTTATGTAATTGTATCAGTATCTAGAATATACAATTCTAAACAACCTATTAAAATAAAAAAGTTACGCTTCTTTTTAAATAAGTTATTGATTTATTAATCAAGCTCTACGTAGCGTGGTCACCGCGTGCAATCCAGCTTTTAATTTTCAATCTTGATTTTAACAAAGTTTGCGTGAATACATTTGTATGTAATTTCATCATAATATCAAATATTAAAATTAATTTATTAACAAACACCCATTTTTAATATCGACTTTAACAAAGTTCGCGTATACAATGTAAGAATTGAGAATGGCTTGGTCGGAGTCAATGTTAAAAGAAAAATGTCTTTCCGGATTGGACCATAGTTGTTAACGTTTCGTCACCTATCGTACAGTGCGAGAGTTCAAGATCGACTATTAAAAGTCAGGTAATTAACTTGCAAACCAAACCAGTTCCCAAGCTAACATTTCCCAGTCGGAAAATATAGCTTTTCTTAATGAGAAGCGTTATACAGGGTGATTATTTGGAACCGTACATTAGAAGAATCTAGGGATGGGAAAATCTTATGGCTCTGAAATTTTGTTGTAGGTCGAAGTTCGTTGTGATCCTTCTTCCGGAGGTGGACACATACTCTCTTATTTCAAAAACGATTACATATTTTGTATGGATTTTTTGGTTTTAACAGCTACTTTTAGATGAATTTTCATCAGCATTCCTATACCTAACTGTAGCCATTCTTCAGATATTTTTTCACGTTTGTAATGTGACGCTTGACGTCATATACCGTCGTTACCTTTGCAGATATAGCGCTAAAATTGGGACGGTGCGCAGCCGAATTATTATTTTTCCATCGCAATTATGCAAAATGATATAGCTTCTACAGGGTGTTCGAAATTTAATTTCCAAACAAGACCATTTTAAACCACAAAAACTCGATTTTTCAAATACGGTGCTCTACTTTTTTTGTTGATTTCGATATAATATTAAATAAGGAATCAATCATTAATAGCATTCCCTATACCTATATGCCATGGTTTTGGACTTATTAATGATATTTATAAAGTTTAGAATTCGTTTGGAAATAATTGAAAAAGCATGCCTTGGAAAAAAAATATAAGCATAAAATCCCTTACAAGTTACCGGGTGAGCCAACATTCAAAAACTGTAATTTACAATACCTCAAAATTATCAGGAACATCTGCGATAAAACTCGTTTTTTCAGGTAATTTTCAAAAATTAGATCCCCTAAATACTTATTTACTTCACCATATCACGTACTTGTTAGTATATTGTTCCGATTAATTAAATGCAGCAAAGCTCGTCTTCGAGCTTTCACTGCGATTTTTGCGATCGGGAACACGACAACCAAACATTTTTTCGGTTATTAAAAAAATATACTTCAACCTCAGCAACAGGTCAACATAATAGACACGGAACATGTTCAATCATCAAAGAGCTGATATCAACATTTCAAACAGACAACCTTATAATTTAAAATACAACATGTAACCACTGATTCACTATTTTGTATCCCATTTATATAGACGTTAGAGACTCTAATAGACGTATACCGTGTGTCCCGGATTTATATGTCTCCAAGATGTTTTTAAGATATTTTTACTATCAGAACACTTAACCATGTGTACTATAAAACGTTTTTCGTAATAAATTCTAAAATTTAACCAAACAAATTAAAAATATTTGAAAAATATTTCACAATATTTTAAAACGTACGAGAGTTCATATCCCAGTCTTTTTTTCCTTTTTTAGTTGTATTATTAGTACAGCGTATAATTTCCATCGCTGTAGAGACATTATAAAAAGTTTTACTTTTTACTTTAACTGGTAATGGATTTATTAGAATAATATTCAATTAGAAAGTTTTTGGATATTATAAAATCAAACCCTAAAATTACGTGAGTTACTTCTGCGCATGCGCAATAACGTATGCGCTTGCGCAAAAGATATTACGATATCCAAAAATTCCCTATTAAGACTGTTCTATCACTCAGGACAATTTCAGATTTTAGTAGGCGGTTCACTATTTTTACATAAATAGCTATTTGTTGTTTTTTTGGTTTTAAAACTGTTTAAAATGCACGTCACGTACAAAAAAAATTGACATCAACAATTCAACAATATATTATTTATCTATTAATATTAATCGGCTTCCAAATCTGGCCTGTTGCCCTCAGAAAAATTCGCCCGCGAGTACATTCATTTTACAATTTTCCGAGAGTTTTCAGTATTTATCGTTTACTTAATGTTAATTTTTCTCATTGATTTTGAAGTAAAATAAAAAAAAAAAGTAGGGTTGTCAGAAAATTATTATCTATGTCGCCCAGGAGTCGAAATTTGGGCTTATAAGGAAATCCATTTTTGTATTATTTTACGTTTTAATTAAATTAAATACAACGAAGAAAATAAAAAAAAATAGCTCCTGCACGACATAAATATACTAAGTGACATAGAAAGAAGAACACCCAGTAATAATGAATTTATTTGAACAATTTTTGGTATACTAGTGTATACGAATTAGATTAGTAAACGATCACAATTTGATAAAAATTAAACTGTTAACTTCTTCAAAAAACTTAATAATGTGTTGCTCCACCACGATGTCTTGTGTCTGTAACTGATGCTGCAAAGCCGCTAAAGTTTGTGCAGGGTGAGGTAAATTGAGTAATCTTCTTCCCATAATATCCCAGACGTGCTCGATGGGCGAAAGATCGGGAGATCTTGGTGGCCAAGGCAACAAAGCAATTTTTATTGGCCTCAAAATGAGCCAAAGAAACCCTAGCAACATGAGGTCGTGCATTGTCTTGTTGGAATGTGCTGCTGGGAATGGTCTAAACATAAGATACAATATGGGGTCTACGACCTCCTGGATGTAGCCTTGCAGCAGTCATGTTACCTCTAATGAAGACCAAAAGTGACCTACTTCCAATAGCAATAGCTCCCCATACCATAACTCCAACTGTGTGGTGCACATGCCTATTCACAGAAAATTGGGGATCTTGTCTTTCACCGCGCCGTTTTCTCAACCTTGCACGACCGTCATGCATATCCAAACAGAATCTGGATTCATCACTAAAGACAATTGAATTCCATTCAGTGGTAGCACAAAAAGGGGACGGTATGAAAATAGCCTAAAGGTTCTTATCCGTCTATAAACTGTTCGCATCCCAATCGGTCTTCCATGTTCTTCAAACCACTGGTCCGCAATCGCCCGTGTAGAAGAGAAGCGGTCCCGTAAAGCCAATAATCTAAGACGGCGATCTTCGCGTTCTGTGGTTCTTCAACGACGTCCTGTACCTCTCGCTCTTCGTGTACGACCCTCTTGGTTCCATGCCCGAACACAGACTGCCACAGTGTTTAAACTCCGTTGTGTTCTAGCGGCTATATCTCTCATAGACAAACCAGCCTCACGCAATCCCACAGTTCTACCCCTATCAAACTCGCGTAATTGCCGAAAATTATGGCGTCTTCGCACTAGAGGCATTGTGATTGAATTAAAGAAGCTCTTTAAAATTTAATAAATTAATTGCCAGTCCAAGTAAAAAAAATTAAAGCGTGTGCCTATTTACCGGTAGAAATTAAACGTTGTTCGTTTAGAATAATAATACAACTAAAAAAAGAAATCTGACTTGGATTTGGACTCTTGTACCTACGTTTTGAAATATAAAATATTTTTTCAAATATTTTGAATATGTTTAGTTAAATTTTAACAATTATTACGCAAAACGTTTCCTAGTAGACATTGTTAAGTGTTCTGATAGAGAAAATATAAATAAAACTTTTCAAATTTCCCATGTTAATCACAATTAAAAGTGTTGTTATTTGTTTATGGATTCTATCTTTAATGCTCTTTGCATTAAGCCTACGTTATTTGAAAATCGGGTCAGGCATATGGAAGTTACAGTCTCTTTTTTATGTTAACAAAAGAACACTTCCCCCACCATTTCAGGATAAATTATACAAAAAAATGACTTTAACAAAAGTTGTAGAATAAGGACAATACTTTGTAAAGTTGATATTTTTGACCAACCTAAATTGGGGAATGTTTGTAAAAAATTAAATTATATTTTGTAAGTGATAGAATGCGCCACTTACCGAAAAACAATGACTCAAAGACATTTTTATTCAATTTCTTAGGGCCGATTTTTTCATAAGAATTTTTTCCCCCAAATTCTAGGACATACGACCGGTCGCCTCCCTTGATGAATTACCCTGTATACCTATGTATTCCGTCTTCTTGTGATTTAGTGTACATAGGTGAAACTGGTCGCTTTATTAGTATTTCAGAACATGACCGTTGTGTATAATGAAGATGTTTCTATAATCTTGCTACATTTAAATTAATGCTTTGGTAGCGCCACAGTGAGTGTACTAAAGCAATTTCATTATTATTATTGTTTGAAGTTGTTTTTAGTTAAATTTGGAATTTTGTTTGGAATATACAGGATAATTCATGATGATGTGATGAAATGAAAATTTAAAAAAATTCCCTGTATATTTAGAAGTGTCACCACTTAGATATATTTCAGTTAATCTTGAAATGGCCTATTAAGTCGATAACATTCTAACCGACGAGCTACGTGAATCAAAAAGATTTAAGATAACAACGAATTTGTCTATAAACAGGGATGTCTATAATTTTTTTAACAAAATATACCTGGAGATTGACTTTATTTTTGTCGCCGGGCGTACCTACAATTAAAACTAAATTAATTTTGCACTAAATTTAATTCGTACAAAATTAGTTTTGTGTGCTCAAATATTATTTTTATTGTTACACTTTGTAAGCTCTATTAAAATAATGGTATGAGCTAAAATGTCGCATTTGGTACATCTCCGCGACATTGGAAAACATCATCGATTCCATAAAAGTGAACGGAAATCACATGTAACAACCCTAATATCCAAATACGATCATCTCTACAAGGTTTGAAGCAATAATAGAATCAATTGATTCGACACGAAATTTTTCCTAGTGTTTTTCAATTATTATTTATGATTGCATTATGTAAGTATGTATGCTATGTTACTACATCATCATAAAATCACTTCGCTCTTAATATTATTTTCTTTACATTAAGTAATTCAAATTCAAACAAATTTGATTCCGACGCCCTTTCAATATTTGTAATTAATTGATGTCACTCAAAATTCTTATAAAATTTATAATGCAATAACCTTCGGAAGCAAGGCGTCGAACGTCTTGTTTTTGGTATTCGTATTCCTAGAATATTAAAAAAACTACAGTATTAATTTTATACAAAGTCTCTATAGGATGAAAAATTCATCAAGCACCTTAACGTTCTTGACAATGAATTTATAAAAATTGCCGCATTTACGTAAAGCAAAACCTTGAAATGGTTTAAATTTTGTTACGCGTTCTATTTTTAGAGGTTGCTTTGTACGATTTGAGAAAGTACGAACATAAATTTAACAATGAAACCGAAGCGTACGAAAATTTTCAATAACGCATGAATGAAACTAAAATTAGTTAGTTAGTCGCGCGATAAATAAAAATTAATTTTCTCGCGATGTACTCGTCGACCTTAAAGCTTTATAAAATTGACGACATTCGATCAAATTGGAACAATACTATGACTAAAATGTAAGACGAATTAAAAAACGCAACCTATAGTTATTGATTGAACAAATTTAGCGTTACAACTAATACCACTACCACTACGTTTGAAAAAGTGCCGCTCACTTAATAATCGCGTTCAAACGTTAATACTTAAGAAAATACGAGACGGATGCTGAGGACAGTATCTGTGTTGACGGAGTGTAAGAGAGTGGTGTGACAACGGTGGTATTTGATTCGAAAATGTTACAAGAAAATACTGTATCAAATAGAGTAAGTACGTAAACAAAATAAAAAGGACCCCTTTTAACTCTTTTTTTTTTCATTCAATTTAACTAAAAGCAACAAAAACACCAATTCAGTACTAATTAGACTAACTTTATAGAAATGAATGGTAAATTTATTATTAAACTTATGTAATTATAGAATAATTCTTAACTAAGAGACGAAGAATTGTAATGACCTTGTTACATGGTACCTTGGCGTCATTACTTTACGTATTTCGTATGGAATTGTCGTTAATACAGTTTTATTGGTTTTTCAATTCATAAAGGGTTTTATGTACTGCAATTACTTTCAAGTCCTTGTATTCAAATTTTGATTTAAGAATGTCGAAACAATAAAATAACAAACGCTTATAAAAATTTCAGATTTCTGCAGAACTCCAACAGAGTTGGCACATACCTAGACCCACACTAGCTCGAAGCTCTGAAAGTTCACAGGAGATGACCTCCAGCAACAATAGTACTAAAGTAAACAAACCCCAAGAATTAATAAAGCGAAATAATTAATAATTAACTTTGCAGAGCGCAAAATCTGGTTTGCTACTATTAAACGCAGTAAATCTAGCTAAAGTGCACTTGCAAGAACAGACAAAATTTAATCGAAGTAACAACCTCCAGTATTATTTGCAACAAACTAATAACAACGACCCAAAAAAATATCAAGACAATGACAACTTATCTGTAGCAAGTTCTACACATTTTACGGTGGTTAATGTTAACGCGAAACCCCAAAGACGGTCCAGAGGATTCTGTCGAAAACATCAGTTATCAATTTTAGTCACTTCCATGTCTATTTTGTTTACATTGGGAGTGCTCGTCGCTATCTTATGTTTGGAAAGTAGGTAACAATAATATTTTTAAATAATATAATTCTCTATTTTATTGTAGTGAGAGTGCAGAAAGGAAAATCTTAAATAGTATGAAAAAAGTATACGTGGTAATTATTTATGGAATCTTAAATTTATAATATTTATAATTTATGTTAAACAAATTGTAACGTTTCTTTTAATAATACTGTGATATTTGGAACAGATTCAATAAGAATTAATTAGTTTAATAAATGTTATGAAACAGTTGTTTAAAAAAATATTGGAGTAGAATAAATTGTTTTAATGTTTAATAGGTGGTGTTCAAAAGAGTGCTCTAATAAATAGGCAACTCACGGTACATAACGGAGTAGAGCGGGAGGTATAAACTACACTGTAGCTAAAATAATAACAACCACAATAAGGGTCTAAAAATAAAAAATTAAAATCATGTAACTACTAGAAGAAATAAATAACTCAATAAGGTAATTATACAGCAAAGGGGACCCACCTCCGATCGCCTTCTAAATAGGTGCGTTGGACGCGGCTTCCGATGCGGAACAACTTTTCCCTCTGACATAATTGGGGGTCACGTCGGTAAAAAAAGATATTCACCATTAAAGATGTGATAAATATTGTAATTTGAATAGCATGACACTTTGTACATTCGACGTCTTTGCCATATTGTCAAGGACACCCTCCGAGTAACTTGCAAGTAATTTTACTCGGGGTCATTGTTTCTTAAAAGTTATTAACAAATGAAGGTGGTGATAACAGCCGTACAATGGAATCTCAATTGTACCACACCGTGTACATTCGAGACGTCTTCTATTATGAGAACACTTACTCTATCTCCAACACTTGTTTAGAGACGTTTACAGGTTATTGCTGTTATTCTTACTTCATTTATATTCTACGTTTAGAGAGCGTAGTAGACCTTGACTAATACATTAACTTTATTCGTTAATAACTTTTTAACAAACAATGACCCCCGAGTAAAATTACTTGCAAGTTGCTCGGGAGGGTGTCCTTGACAATATATGTGAAATTTAAGGTCATCGGAGGTGGGTCCCCTTTGCTGTATGAACGGAGGTGAACGGTGTTGGTTGGTAGGTTACAGTTATTACAATTTTCTTCTTAAAAAAATTACATGTTTGCATGTGGTTTGAGGTAAACGGTGTTGGTTGGGAGGTGCGATAGGGGTAAATATACAACAACACATCTTTAATGGTGAATATCTTTTTTTACCGACGTGACCCCCAATTATGTCAGAGGGAAAAGTTGTTCCGCATCGGAAGCCGCGTCCAACGCACCTACTTAAAAGGCGATCGGAGGTGGGTCCCCTTTGCTGTATATTTACCCTCAATAAAATGGAATGTACGGATGAGTGAACCGAAAAAGAAGTAAGAACTATCCGAAAGTATCGTGGAAAAAGATCGAGGAAAATTAGGAAAATAACTTTTTTATAATATATATGATTGATATTTTCGGAGACATTGTTAAAACAATTATCGTCACTTTATTTTCATAATAATTAAATTACAAGCAACTTTTATTTGAAGAAAAAATATGTAAAATCTGTACAAATAATCCAAGAATTCCAAAATCTATGGTTGGTTTTCTTGACATCGTGTTTACATTCGAACGGATGACCGGAAGGCCACCAAACATTTTTTTTTATTCATTGTAACGTACTAACCTAATTAATCGCAAAATGTAAAAATGTGGTGTTTGTAAACCGTCGTATAACTCCACTATTTTATTTATGATATGCGAAGTCATGAAAATAGAGAGAACAAAACGGGATCAATATAATATATTAATAATAAATGAAAGTGCATAGAGCAACTACAAGAACCAAAAGTAGACTTAATAATCTCATATACCACATAAGAAATACAAAATGGATAATGAAAGAGAGCACACTATGTTAAAGATCATTAGATAACAAAGAGGATAGAATACTACAAGAATAAATGGATTCCGCTGCCCTTTGTAAATCAATAGAAAATTTTGACATTGAAAGAACCTAGTTATGCAAGGGTAAAATCACGGGCCTGAATGGAATTGATACATATCTAATGTATAGCAAAACCGTTGAAAAACCCATGACTTGTCTACTTGTCAAACGACATGTAAAAATACTGCCACTAACTAATTTCTATTCACCAAACATAGTGGCAGCTAAATTGTCTAGTAGAGTTGAGGGACTGAGAGAGTTAGTTCCCGAATCAAACTACCTTCACTAAGAGGACACCTGCTCCAGCGTGGGAATATGACCTTCAATGCCCACCACACGATCTGGGAGAACTCGGACACCAATTTCAGAGGCGAATCCCTTGTACAATTTCTTATGGCAATATGGAATATTCGTAACAAACCAGGCAAGTAACAGATAAGAGATACTAGATATAACAATAAGTACTAGGTACGATAGTAATGTTGTTGGGAAATGGTGTCTGATGAAGTGAGCTGCTCTGATCACAGATACAGTAGATTTGAACTCATGGAACTACACCATGAAACTGAAGCTTACATTAGATCAAAACTTCTCCGGTACACTAGATACGATAAGCCATAACGCTGAGCTGGAAATCGTGACAGAGCAAACTGCAAATGCTATGACATCAGCCTACAATGACAGTTGCCCTCTGACTGTAAGCGGCACTATCAGAAAAATTCTCAGAGAAAACAGGTTACAAAACTTTTCAATAAAACAAAAATAACAGGAATGTGGGAGGCGGGCGTCGCTAACTGAGTTAAATCAGGCACTCAAGAGGTTCCTGAAGAGGTCTTGTGAGGACATTGAATGTAGCTGTTAACAAACCATCCAAGGCAGAATGACAGGCGGCCAGGAAAGTGGTAACATTTGAACCGTATAAATGACCGGGTCCTAATGGGATCATACCCATACAGAAAGGAAAAGACCTTTTGTGGAGGAGGATGTGAGGTCTTTACGGTCAGTTTAGCTTTACACTACTTGCCGAACACGTGCCGGCTTACCGCGACTGACAACAAAGATACAAAGACTGACAGAGCAGACTATTCTTAAGCAAAGGCCTACAAACCTATTAGTCGAATTTAATTTGTACTAAAGACAATGGAGAAGATTATGGATAGACATTGACAAGGGATTCTTTTGTCCAGTACTCAATTCCAAGACTAGTATCCATATCTTACAACTAGTCCGGCTGAAGATACTCTGGATAACAAACAGATTATGTTAGTGAACGCTTTTGAAAACAAATCCTTTATTCCATTACCGTGCTCCTGAGGAAGAAATTTTCTGCAGATCGATTGACTGCATGCTAAGACAAAAGCTAGTATTTTCTAAGCATACCCTGAGAACAAAGGTGGGTAGAGGATGCCTCAGGGTAGAGTTCTTTCCCTTCCCCTATGGAACCTAGTCATGGATGGACTGCTAGCGGAACTAAGAAGACAAGGTTTACAGTCACGATCAGGAAACGAATGCAACGCACACTGAACGTGGTAAGTCGATGGTGTTCTAGCCGAACGGTCAAAAGAAATTAGCAACATGTTGCGTTTTTTAAAAAGCATTTTTTGTCGTCTATCTGATTTTGCACAAAAAACTGTGAGTTACCATTTAAAAAGTTTGATGTGACGTCATTTCCGTTAACACCAAAGGTAATACTGGAATGCCGACAGGCTGAAAAGATGTCCTCCTCAAAAATATAATTGATAGGTCTGAGTTTTTTTTTAAATTATCGATGTGGCTGTAATGGGCACTGTTTCGTCGTCGTTGGCCAACCCAGTATAAAGCGCTTGGTACTTCAAATAGGGTCCTGACTACATGGTGACCAAGGATATTGATAAAGCATTCCTTAAGGTGGTCATTTCAGATCGGAATAACTGAATAGGCTTAAAAGAGAAAATCGCGAAAGATGGAATAGAGAGAAAGTAGATAAAAGAAAATATGTAATAATCAGAGTCGCATGAAGACAAACAAACAAAGAAAAGAAAACCCATAAACGAGAAAATAAAAAAAAAAGCAAGACCCGATACAGACAGAATCACAACATATAAAAGAGTCGAAGAAAAAGAATCAGGTCGCATATGTTTCTGAAATTATTTAAGAATGGACTGAAGAAATGGTATTTTCAAATAACAACCATTTAGTTCAGTTCAATTTGACAAATTAACTCGCTAACATATTCCTTAATTTATCTTTAGGTGAAAGTCTTGGACTAGCAGATACACAAATGACTGCTTAACCCCGTCATGAGTTTTCCTTTGTTTAAACACTTCTGTGTAAATTGAAAAGTTGAGATTCAATAGACCTTTTCAGCGAAAAGAGATTAAGTTATGCCACAGATAAAATACCTTACAGATGTACCACCGTATGTAATAAATTGGACGTCAGTTTTTGTCGGCGATTTGGAAATAGTTTGGAAGCGGCTCACTTTTAACATTGGCGTTGTAGTAGCGCTATAGATACCTCAACTATTTGTATACAGATGGCTCACTACAGTTTCCTTTCTTACATTATAGCACAGAACCAGACAAACCAATAAATGCAATACATACGAATTCAATTACAATTGAACAGCTTCTAGCATTGTAGATACAATATAATAAAATTTTTAAAGCGTTACAGTAAATTAAAATTACAACCTAATTATTTTACAAATATTGTCCCTTTACTTTTAAGTAAAGTTTAATTACAAAAAAAGCGTACGATCCGGATAAAAAATATTACTCAAAGTTCTGCATAAATTCCGAGTATTTTTAAAGGTTGTCAATAAAAGAAACCAACAACTATTGCTGTTTTCAACATTTATCCGCACCCCAACAAAATGACAATAAAATTACATAATTTTTTCATTATAGTATCTATACTAAAAAAAACTTTCATTCGTAATATTTACAAACTAAAACAAAAAACCAAAGATAATGAAATCAATTGATTAGTGTTTAAATTTATACGACAGAAGTTAATTGAATAAGTTAAATAAACACTTTAAACATGCCGAGACACCTGTAAAGAATTACGGCAGACTTTATGGTAACTGATACGATTGAATGAAAATACCGAACACGAAGGTTTAATAAACCCTTACATATATGTATAAAACTGGAAGTAAATATTTTTTTAGTGACATCTAATATTTTCACCTGAGTGAATGTAGTGATAGTTCATCGTGTACAATAATTGTCTATAAATTAATTATTCCCAGTGTTATTACGAAATATCATTTTCGAAATAGTAAGTCAGCTAGTGAACATTTTTATCATGACTTCTGCAAGTGGAAATATGTGCCAATACATTAACTGTCGAAAATCAGCTTGAGATTTCAAAAAAATGGTGAACGCATAAATTGAGTTACAGAACAATGTTTAGAACGACTGCAACATTGTAGAACAGTATCAAAAATTTCCAAATTTAAAATTGTTTTTAATATAATAATTTGAGTTACGAATTTGTATTTCTGGAAAAATATTTAGTAAAAACTAAAATAATGTAGAGCAGTATCGGAATTGACCATATTTAAAATAAGGGTGCAAACTCAAAATAGTTTTTTTTTTTCATTTGTGGACCATAATTTAAGTTACGGTTTGTTTTTTTTGGAACAATGTTTAGAAAACTGTAGAACAGTATCGAAATGTTAGATTTTTGAAAAAATGGCTCCAAGTTGAAAAGTAGTTTTCTGCTTTATCCGAAAACTATTTGAGTTGAAACAGTGTTACTATGGAACAATGTAGTACAAAGCGAGAACATTCAGTAACAAATGTGACGAAACAATATTAAACAATGTGCGTTCTTTTGGTGCACAATTGTATATTTTAAAAAATTGATTTTCAGGAAACGCAAGAAAAAATAACCAAAAAAATCCATATATGTGCAATGTCATCGCGCAACACGTCACAAGCTAGACAAAAATATATTTCTTTGAAAAAGTTTAATGGAAATTATAAATAAAATTCTCGAGTTTTTTAATATGGTCTTAGAATAGGTAATAAGAAAAAGTGGTTTTACAAGAGACAGAAGGGTTGAATACGATGAAATGGAAACAAGAAGATAAATGTCTAAAGGAAAAAAGGTGATTAATAAAACCATGAGAAAATAATAATTAGACATGTGTGTGAATGTAGAACATAAACAAAAATGAAGATGATAAAGTAGATACCTATGTGGTATAAAGAACCTGTGAAAATGCACTTGCAAAAACAGGACGAAAACGAAGACTAAGAAGGAAGGGCTTACATACAGCTAAAAAAGGGGTACAAGATCAGTTAGCGAAAAATTGTTAAGCCATACAAACTTACCTCAAGATCTTGCAAAGTTTGAGTCCATTTGTACTTTTCTAAATCGCAACCATTACCTTGATTCGGCATAAGCTTCCCTTTTTCCGATTCATCTTCATCTTCTTCTATAACTTTAGATACTTGTTCTTTTGGTTTATCCATACTCGAAATTGTTTTCTTAGACTCGATTTCTTTCTGTAACTTTTCAGCTTCTTCATCTGTTAATTCCGTAATTTCGGCCTTTTTAAGCTGATTCTGTTGTTCGATCTTCTTAGACGCCGATTTTCGAACTTCCTCTCGTTCTCGTTTTTCTTTCACCGCATTTTCTTTACTAATCTTTTCGTGCTTTCGAAAAGTAGTCATAACCAACTGAAACAAAATTTAATTAACATCTAAACCTGAGGACTTGCCTGAACTTGTTCACCTTTTCCCATGCTCCTTCTTCACAGCCAACAAAAAAATCTGTTTTACGTCCCAGAAAACTTACAAACGTATCTAACAACTAAAAGAAAACGTTAATTTTAGGTTATGGTATAAGGCCGGTTTCATTACCTGTGTTGCACCTTGAGGATGATGCTGTGCTATAGATAAAAATAAACTATCAAATTGGTCAGTTTGTTGCGAATCGCCGCTCATTTTTACTTTTAAATTAATATCGTTTTAATTGTAGAGTGGGAACTATCGATACAAACACGACGACGTAACTAAGCACGTGTAGTTAACGTTTACTGCTGCCACCTATCTGTAAGTTCTTCAAGTTTATCAAGCGCGGGATATTTCGAAATATTACGTTTATTTAAAAAATTACACTTCAGAATTGGTTAAAACATCATCGTCTTTTAAACAAGTCTCGTTGTTAAACAAATTTGCTCTTTTACAAGTACGGTGTAGGTCGCAACGCGAAGGTATTTCTTTTACGCAACTACTACTATTCGAGTAATCTCCACTACTTTTTCTGAAACTATTCTCGACAATACCGTCGAAATTAGAAACGTTCGCAATTGTATAAGCAAACCTAACGTTTCGCACAATTACATCGTCGTTAACGGATTTTGTTCGTTCGCGCGGTGATTCTATTTGCGAAGGATTTTTAGCGCTCGTCGAGCCAGGTTCTAAGAGTGGCGTCGAATGTGTAACGTTAAATACTCTATCGAGAAAAGTTTTGTCTTTTCCTTGATTCTTAATAGCGCGTACACCTCGTGCGTGATCAATTCGTTCCAGTTTGTTTCTCAAACAGCGGCACAATAACAACGCCGAAAATAAAATCGAAATTGTTATTATCAAGAAAAAAATTACTGTGAAAGTAACGAGCAGTTGCCACAGAGAATGTACGAATCGTTTCTTTATAGAGTCGGAATTTACAACGAAAGGAGAAAGAAACAAACCAATTATTCCGCAAACAAGATGAATCGAAACAACATTACAATAGTCCTCAATGGAAGTTTTCAGTAATATGATGGTAGAAACTAAATAAAATATAGCAGAAGAAAAGGCTGCAGCTAAAAAAGCAAATTCAGGCTTGTACAAGTTTATACCCGGAGAAATAGTTACTATTCCAGCTACGGCTCCTTGTATACAACGAAGATTATTCCAATAACTAATGGGGCGTCTGAATAAGATGTGATGTAAGAAAATTATAACTAAAATTCCACCAGACATTGCGGCCAGATTATTTAATATTAAAATACCGCTGTTAGGCATCGATTCGTGTCCGTAATCGAATGAAGTTAGAGAAAATCCCATTAACCCGATAATTATAAAAATGTAACCAACGAAGGAGATTCCAGGTGATTCGACACCGATAGATAACTCACTGATATCCGATAGTAGTATTAAACGACGTCCAAAGAACAAAGCGCTTATAAGAGATACCATTCCCCCAAAAACGTGTATCGTTAATCCGCCGGATTGATCTGTGAACGATACGGTGGTGAACAATAACTCTTTAGAATACAACCATCCTTCTGTGTGCCATACCCAATGTATCACGGCCGGTTGAATAAGTCCGGAAAGTAAAAAAATCAACAAAAAATATGCGCACATACTGATGCGTCCGCATAGGATTGTAGTAACAATTCCTGTAGCTACCAATGTGGCTAGAAGTCCTGTAATCGACAATTTTTGGCATGTCTCGAGTTATAGTCAGGACACTTACCAATTATGACGTTGTGGATGTCTGTCGCGTTATCGAAAGGTAACCATTTTTTATATCCAATGATACCTTTCAAGTCATCTCCGAATGCTATAACGCAACCTAGCGAACCAAAGGTTGCGATTGATAAAGCAACATCTAGCACATTTTGGTAAATGATTGTGAACACGTTCGGACTTGGAATACTAGACAACTGTACGAGCACGAATCCGGAACGTACTAATAACACTACAATCAACTACCTATTTACAAAATTGTTGTACAATATATAAACTGGTAAAATACCGAGACACGAATTCAAAAACAAGTCCATGATTTTGTCTAGTAGCGGACTTTGTGTCAAAAATAGAAGACACTTTGATCGGAAATTTTATTTTTCATAAATATTTTAGAAAGTTTTTAGGTAACAATATTCATATGCAACGATTTAAAAATATGTACAACTGACAATATAAAATAATGACTCGTAATTACTAAAATATTTATCGTGTTTTAAAACAATTGCACTAAAAATGTATTATAGCATTTTAGCGACCAAATATGTACCTTTACGCATCATATATATCACATGTTAACCGATCACAATACAATTTAAAATTAACATCAAATGCTAAAACCTCTTTGAGCGAAACTTTTAGTACTATAGTAGAATAAACGCAAATAGTATAATTTAAGTAGAAACAGGTTAACGTTAAGTACGTTCTGTAGTAGGTAATGTATATTTATATAACAACAATAATAAGCGCGAGTCGAGTCTATAAAATTGGAAGATGCTGTACCGTATGTAGAATAGGCGTTATGCAAAAAGGTATAGAAAAGTTTAGTTTAAAGTAATTGGCACCCTTTTAACACCAACGTGCAACTTTTTAACAATATTTTAACAAACTGTTTTCAACAATACAATACACATTCGTAGTTACTTTATGCAACAACGCTTACGATTTATAAAGTGCAAAAATTTAATTTCTTTCTATACCTAAATTGTAAAACAGGAATCACAGCAACTTGTGCGAAAATTGCGTCTAAGTTTTCGGAAAGCGTGATATAGTTGTGCGATATTAATAAAAAAACTCATTTTAGGCGAAACAATCCGAGAGAGAAAAGGATAAATTCGAATTTGAGAAGCTCATAGGACGGATGCGTGTTCAAAAAATCGTCGACTTTTGACAACGCGACGTCGTTAAGATATTAAAAGCAATTTAATCGATAAAACGCATCTATTCTAATAATAAAAATAATTAACGTTATATTATAATAGGGCGACGAAATTTATCAGTTTTTCGTTTTATTATTCTTATTATCTACGGCGGTCGAACTCTTTTTACTGAGATGACTTTTTCGCAACTTCGATTTCGATTTCATTAATTCTAATTCTAAACTACTAATTTGGTCTCGTAATTGATTGTATTTAATTAAATCTAATCCCAATTTTTTCGATTTCTTATGCATCGTCAACAAATGTTGTCTGTTCTTCACATCTTGAAGAATATATTCCTATAAAATAAAACAGTATTTATAATTGTTTTTAGTTTAACTTCTAATACCTACTTCTTTCGTAAGCACGAAATATGCGTACGCTGCCATAGCCGTACCGTAAGTAACAAAATACGTGACAGGTTCCATGATATCCCACGAATATTCCCACCACGTTAGTCGCGCTAAAATCCCGAATTGAATCGACATTAAACCTAAACCTACCCAAGATAACCAATTATTTTTTCTTTCGGCGGCCATTTCGATTTGTAATCGTTGCTAAAA
The DNA here is from genome assembly GCA_030710515.1 of Abscondita cerata. NCBI lineage: Eukaryota > Metazoa > Arthropoda > Insecta > Coleoptera > Lampyridae > Abscondita > Abscondita cerata. The sequence goes on from JALBCR010001061.1 coordinate 59,069, forward strand.
AATAAATAATTTTTGACCGTAACCAGCACTTTGTACTTGCCTCTTCTAAAGGCAGAATCTCTTGTCTTAATACTTCTAATTGGGTTGTGAGATCGTTCTCCTCTTGAACATGAAAATCTTCCACGTGAAGCGTTTCGTACAATTGGCTTATTACCGTTTTCACATCATCAAATCTGCAAATCGATCCAAAGTAAATTTTTAGTATCCATAATAGTCAAAAACGTACGCCTTGAGCTCGTCGCTCGTGACTCTGTGATATTCGGGAATTTTTACTTTGTAACTGTTATCGTTAATGATTAAATTGAAGCTATCTTGCAAAAGGGTTTCTATTGTATTGGAAGACGCTATTCTCGTACCATCGGTAGAATGAATTACGGCACGATCTATTCCTTTATCTTCTTTCTTAACCATTTCTAAAAAGTCGCCGACCGTATTTGATATCGGTCTTAAAGTAAATTTACATTTTCTTTTCTACTCGGTAGAGGTACGATGACTTGAGGTAGTCCGTGGCTAAATTCTATCACTACATCTGTAAAAATATAGAACTTAATATCAGAAAAGTCGTTCGAACAACAAACGAAACTTCCACTTCCGCTATAATAAACTTGGGAGCCGCAATATTAGACGGTCATACAAACTACATTCCCATTTTTATCGAAATGTATTTGACAACAAAAAGCAGATACACCCTGTAACTTTTTTATCGCTAAAAACAAAAATTCAAAAATTGAAGAACTTGACGAACACGTCCGAACTAGCTTCAAAAGTTTGCTTACAGATGGTGCAGCTTGACTTAAAAAAAGATCTTAATTAGTCTGCTGTAAATTCGCAAAAAACAACACGGAGAATCAATCGACAGCTGGTTCGTCCTTTTGGAACTCTCAGGTGTGGAACAACTAGAGTGTAAGTTGAAATCGAATCATCGAGGTTTTGTAAACTGCTACATTATCTGTCAGTATATTTTTGAAGATAATATTTAACGTTGTACAATTTTCGAAAATTTCAACGGAAATATGTACTACTTACAGTTAAAAGTAACTTTAAATTTAGAATTTTTCTAATTATTAGCTATTTACAAAAGTCACGGCTACCTAGATGTTATTTAAGATTACCACCAGATGTAGAATAATATTATATCAAAAAGACTAAAATCCAGTGTCCAATTTCAAGATTAGAAATTTTAGCCCTTCTTGCTCGCCATTTGAAGCTATGGGGATGAAAATAGTACCAATTCTGATAACATAATAACATAACAAAATCTGCAAACACAAAGGCTTTATTTAGCTGAATTGATTAAATAACATTGTTAGATTTCACAATGTCATTCATTTGAATAATTGTTTTCCCTGGCAAGAGCTCTTATAATTTTAAAAATTCAGGTAAATAAAGCTTTTGTGGCTACATATTTTTTATGTTGTTATGTTATCAGAAACGGAAAAAGTTCTCTTTCGATTGGTACCATTTTCATTCTCATAGTTTCAAATGGCGAGCAAGAATCTCAAATAATGTGTTTTCCCTTCCTTATGTTCTGTAATATTATTGTCACCCGGTATATTTTAATCCAAAACCATAATAAAGTTACAGAATAAAGTTGTCATACGGTTTGTCAATATGAGACATTTTGTGTAATAGTACAATACGTAATACGACTGTAAAAAGCTTATTACGAGTACGACTGCAAAAGTTGCATACGAGCGGTCGTAGAAAGCGAGTTATTTAATTCTACGAGTACTGAAGTGCTTCCCACTCCAATTAAGTACTATACTCTACCAACAACCGCATAGTTTCTTACGAAAAGTATTTTTCCTATTAAAAATAGAACGTCCCGTCGCACGAAAGCTCGTCTTTTCCCCCAAGACGACTGCTCTATCTTCATTTTCTGTTCAAATCGTCTGTTCCTCCCAAACCTCAAACCGACAAATGACTTAGAACATACAGAAACAAAACAAAGTTCAATTCGAAATAAAAAAAAAGGGAAAAATAGGTAAAATTATAGTTTTAGGTATTCAATGGCAATCCCGTCAAAGGAATCAAAGGTGTATTTTATAAGAAATCAAAAAAAAAAATTAATACTGGGACAATACGAGAAAAAGATTTAGATGGTAACGGACAACAGGTAAAATACAGGGTGTCTCAAAATAATACACAGCAGAACAGATATTGAATGGAATCCTAAGACGAAAAGTTCTTTGACGATTCTTTCCGATACACGCCTCTAACACTTAACTAATAACAAAATTAAGAGTGCGTCAGAATCGATTTTTGTTATGTCATGATCTATTACATTTTAATTCGTCGAAAAAAGTAAAAAAAAAATTGATTTGAAAATGGGACATAAACTAAGCAGACCAAATCAATAATTTGTTTTATTTAAAATGTCTGTAACAAATTAAACGACAACGTTCATTTAAATGACAAAGGATTCAATATTATTTCAAATACAATTAAGCCTTATATTATAACGTAGGGATCCGGACGAACCTCAACAATTGTATAAAAATAATTTAACGCAGTGTACGTAATATCACGTATCTCAAGGGTTATTGGAAATAAAATTTGTTCAAATATATCGCTAAAATTTGTATAAACATTGATTCGGACATTTTCACATAAAATTTATACTGGGTGATACAATTTTGGTTCATTACAAGGAAGAAGTTCTATAAACCGTATATAAATCCCCTCTAAAGCACAATTCAGAATTAAATTGACGGTAGTCAAAGATAAAACAATGTAAAAAAATTATACACTTGTATTATAATTTTTTTGAGAAAAATAACATAGAGTAATTGATTAGATATCTTGTATTACGAATAGATTAGTTAGCTATAAAAACAATTACTTTTGATTTTGTTTTCGTATATTAACTGAGGTTAAGAAAACTTTTGAGGAGAAATAGAGTTTGGTTTCATGTAAACTAAAAAAAAACTCTTTTTAATCCATTCTTTGTAAGTTACCAAAGTCAGTTGGAAAACAAATTGTCGACACAAATAACTGTAATTATTATTTGACATAATTCTAAATGTCTCATTGTTTTTATGGCTGACTATATAAAAGAATGCAGTAGTTGCACTCGATTTTGTACCTCCTTAAAATAATTCAAGCAAGTTACTGCGCATTTGTCAAAATTGTCATTCTAGTGTCACAGTAATGTAATGAAGATGCGTAACGTTTCAAAAGCTAAAAAATGTATGTTTCAAATACAAGGAACAGTCTTTCTCATGTAATAACGGTTGTTATTTAACATTTGGTACATTACAAACAAATGATCGTTAGTTTCACATTACTTATTCTGATTTAACACACCCGATCGATTTAAAGTTTAAGACAATTTTCATTTAGTTGCGCCACTGGTTACTGTTTCTAACCATTTTGTTTTCGTTCTATTCAAGTAATTCACTACTGTAATCCTTGTTTCTTACCGAGGAAATG